>UCOK01019719.1:23812-89374 GCA_900474325.1 Synergus umbraculus | reverse complement strand
GTCAAAGATGTGGACAATATATCTGTTGGTGATTTCAGATAAGGGGAGGGGGGATTTTTGGGAGGAGAGGGATATATCATGATGAGTTATAGGGAGGGGGTGATCAAATAAGAATTAATAATGGTGATACGTGAACGATGGTGGGAGGAGGGGAATGGTGATGCGATTTTGTGGTAAGGTGAGGGGCAAATTACAGGAGGGATGAATTCTGGATTGAGGATGATGAGAAGGTAATAGGGGAGGCTGAAAAATGAATTTTCTTCCCTCGATGGAATGGTGTGAAGCTTATCATTCCGGAAACTAGCGGATCCTTCCTGGGAGATGGCGGACGAGGTAAAAGAGAAAGGGAAAGAGAAAGAGATAGTGTAACAACGTTTCCGAGAGTTCGAAATTGAAAGTAAATTTTCTCTCTTGCTCCTTTCTCCGTAGCTCGAGTCCACGATGATTCTTTCTCCCTGCTCGGGATTCAGGTCAAGTTCAGTGTCTGTCAGACTCTCCTCTCCCCTCTCCCTTCGAGAGCAACTCTATCTCTTTCTCTCGCTCCCGATCTCTCGATCTCTGGGCCTCTATCTCGTGAGTTGTGCTCTTATGCAAGGAGAATTATCCGTTGCCATTTCACTCCTACGTCGCCACGCTTCTGCCACGATTATGTCAGTGTCAATGGCACCAGCAGCACGCTCGTGAGAGCAGCCACGCTGCGGTTCGCTGAACCGAATTCCTTTACTCAACTCGGTCTCTAGACTCGACGAACCGAGGTGAAACGTCTGATGTCTTATGTCTTGTGAACACAGGCCGTAGTGTAAATATATACACATAAGTGCTGATCCCAAGGGAATCCCGGCGGAACGATGCCTTCGAACTATGAGATATACATCAGTTTAGGTAAAAATGGAGGAGCAGGACTTCCGCTCATGTTCTGTAGGTAAATTAAAGTCAAAAATTGTCAGCTGGACGTTTTGTGAGGGGGATTTCGCATTAAAATATGTATGTATGTGTATATGTCATACTTATGTATTTTAATAACTACGTAATAATTCCTTCTTTCTTTCGTGGGAGTCGGAATATTATTAAATCAGGTTGTGGGATTAAACAGAATTGGTTGCTCAAATTCCGTGTTCTAGGGAAATTCCGTATTATTAGAGAGCCAAAGATTTGTGGATGGGGCAATTTATAGGGGCGAAGTAAAATTTAAAAATGGAATGGGGCACTTCGAATTTGGGGAGGGGGCTCTTTATGTAAGAGGTACTCCCTCCTCTTATTTTCCCCTGAGAAGTTATAGTTTAAGATGAGGGGCGAATGAAAGGTATAAATAACATTGAGGGTGATAACGAGAGGAGGGGAAAAAATAATAAAATCATTGTTATTGGGAGGGGCGATTGGTAGAAATTATATTTTTTGTCTGTGGGGAGGGGTTATAAGGGTAAAGGGTAAAGGGAGAGAAAAGTTAAAGGAAAAATTATAGGAGGGGGGAATAAGAGGGTGATTGATGACGGGAGGGGTTATAAGGGCAGGGGAGGGGAGTATGAGGGCAAATGGCCAATGAATAGGATATTGATTAGTTAGTAATTCCATATATGGGGAGGGGCGATCGGGGGGGTATACACTTTTTATGGGGAGGGGGTCTATGGAGGTTTGTAGGGGTGAGTAAATAAGAAGAATAAATGTTGGGGTGGTGGTTTATCATGGGGAGGGGCAGTGGCGATGGGACTGCGTGGTAGGGTGAGGGGAAAATTATGGGAGGGGTGAATTGTGGGATGATTGATGGTGAATGGGGTGATAGGGAGGCGAAAGTGGATGAAGGGCGCGTATAGAAGAGGGTCATGGTTTGCAGAGGGAAATTGATTATTGAAGGTGATGTGAAACAAAAAGAAATACTTTTCTCGTAAAGACAGATATTTCAACCAAGGCCAACTTTTTTACAGTGAAATTCGACTTTAACTGCGAAATGTACTTAATACACCAGTATTAAGTAAATTTAACACCATTTTTTCCGTAGCAAGCTTCAAAGAATGTTCTTAAAGAAATATTAAAGATGACCTTTACCTTATTTACAGTTTTCTTTGGAAGAGACGTGAAAGGTAATAAGTGTGTTTTATTTTGAAATTGTCTCCAGGTGAGAAATTGTTATTGAGAAAGAGCGTTTTATCCGAAATAATACGCAATCAGGAAAGTTGGAGATTCCCAAGACGCAGATGGATTTTGCGAAAAGGAAATTCGGGGAATTTTTGTGATCACTGAAATCCCCCCCCCCAGGTTGAATCGGGCAAGGTTTGAGGAAACTTTTTGGTACAGTGGAGTGGGTTTAAGAATCGATAACCGCGAAGGAAGGGGACGTTTCAAAACGTGTTCCCCAGCTTCTCGAATCTCACATGGTACTTTACCTTCCAAGAAAAGCCCTCCACGATATCTTCCGCGAATCTTGTTTCATACTTTGGAATGCGTCGAGTCGCCGATTTTTTTTTCTTCTACATCCGCTCACGATAAATCGGTCAACGAAAGTTCTTGAATCTAAAATGACCTTATCAAAGAAATATCCTAATCAGAAGTACAGCTCTTGAATTGCAGCTTTGATGCAAAACTCATTTTCGATATCTCGCAAATAATAAAATATCTCAAGGAATGTCGTTTACTAATATCTTAATACCCTGGCAGTTAATTGCGATAAATATTATTAATAACGACCTCGTTTGTTAAACAATTTGACACGCTTCAACAAATGTAGAAATACAGGATGCACTAGTGTCAAGATAACGAGACAACTTATTTAAAGATTCCTTTTTTTATGCAACTTGCAACAGTTTATTGTATTTTTATTACTATTTCCCTTTCATAATTGGTGTTTATTTTTTTTTTCAGAATCCACTTGAGTTCCCTAGGCTACCTATAAAATTAGTCAGATGAGGCTGAAATTGTCTCATTTATCGGTCCCTGCACTGGAATCCGGTTTTTTCAGAGCTTGTGGGCGATTCTGGATTCAGCTTCGCGAATCTCCCGCGTTCTGTGATTTTCTACTTTAAGGACGATGATAGTGTAATGGGATTCTCGAAACAGGTCCAACACATAACCTGAAGTAATGATTACGCGAGGTTTGCGACACAGCTCAGCATCCAAAGAATCTCTGAGGTCACTCTTTTCTTAAGATGATGCTTAATCGAGTGACGTCACTTGCAATTTGGAGTCGATTTCATTTCACTAATGTTATCCTCAACACTAATGTGAAGTTGAATGATTCTACGGCTTTCGATCACAATCTGTTTCTAAAAGGTGACTCAATTATATTCTGAAAATATTTACGATCTATGATTTAAATGAAACAGACTTCTATGAATGGATTCCTGTTTCTCAAGATTCTAGATTGTATGAAAAAGACGTAGATAAATAATAAATTAATTAGTACTTTTTTATCAAAAATTAAGCGTTACAAGTATTTTTTAATAGAAAAATACTGAATTTATTACTATTTTAATTAATAACTACTACCTGATAGTTTTTTACTAAATTAGTAAAAATATCAGAAAATACTAAACTATTCAAAACTTTTCTACTAAGTTACTAAATTAGAAATAAAAAACTAAATTATCTGGCAGTTTTCTATTAAATTATTAAAATAGCTGAATCTCACAAATGTTAACAACCTTTCCTACGTCTCCACATTTCAAAAAACTACAGTTCGATGAATTTATTAATAAATTTATCACCCATTTCAATACCCGCCAAAAACCTCGTAACTGTAAACCCACTAATTCAGACATAGCAACTAAAAAAGCAAAAAACACAACCCATTCATCTTTCCTGTCTTTCGAAATAATATTCGAGATAATGAAATACACAACGAGAATAAGCTAATCTATCTGAAACAAACACAGCTGAAGAACGACCAAAATGTCAATGAAGAACCATAAATGAAGCAGCCCTCGAATGAATGAACTCCATTTTAATGAATGAAATGCATTATGCATGAAACTACTCATTGACCACACAAATACACTTTTCGAAGAACCTAAATTCCAACGAATTTAGGTTTGCTGAACTGCACACGCTGAAAGAAGATAATTAAATCGAGAAAAAGTGAATCGAAGAAGAGATCATCTTCCTGGAGACCTCGAGCCTCGTCTGGCGTCCTCCAGCTCCTCCTTCGACACCCACCGACCACCACCGTCTCCTGAGCTCGGCTCGAACCTCGTGGAACCTCGAACCTCGAATCGAGAAGAGTCGAAGAGCTGAAGAGAGGAGCCTCTTCTGTACCCGCGGGCATTGCGCTTCTCCCCCGCCAATCAGCGCCACTCTAGCGGAAGGTAGGGGCCGTACAGCGGCGGCGCGGGCAAGGTATTTAAGGTACCGTGAACCGGCGGCGCACGAGTAGTTCACTTCTGTTCGGTGCGGCGGTGGCGTGAACTGAAAATCGCACGCCCCACGGTTAAGGGTGCGATTGCGATTACGATAATTCGAAACACAAAAACGACCCCTCAATGATCCTCCACATAGTGCCGTTGTTACACAATTATTCATCATCAGTTTCGAAAACGTACTTCTCGCGGATTTTCCCACTTTAAAAATCCCCACAAGTGCAAACAGATTTTTCTTTTTTTTTTTTTTGAATATTTGAGTTGGTTTTAAATATTAAAAACGAAGAGAGGAGAAGAGAATTGCGTGTCTGACGGATCTTTGCACTACATCAACTGGAGAGGTAAGTCACATTTCGCGATGTGCTGAAATTTTTGTACAATTTGAGTACAACTTTTAATGAGAGTCTCTTGAAAAGTGAGAAGCATCAGACACAGTGAGATAGTGACCGGAAAAATGTAGGAACTGTGCAGTGAGCTTTTGAAAAGCTTTTTGGGAAGAGAAGCTTTTTGCGAAAAAGCTGCTTTCAAGTGCGGCTTTTCTTGGAGTGGATTTTGAAATTGAGTCGGTGCAACTAGTGCGATTCACGGTTCGACTTACTAAGTATGCATGCACGTGGACTGAAAACGTTTTAGTGAATCGAGGAAACTTCGTCCCTTTGCATTGTGGAATTAATCGCGGTTGAGAATTCAAAAGGGGTGTGAAACAGTGAAAATGGGGGAAATTGAGTGAGAGCCAAGTGTCGTTTCTGCAAGTCTTTGAAAATTGTGTTTTGTGCAATCTGAAGCTTGGGGTTTATAGTGAGAAAGGATTTTTTGAAAAGAGCAAATTTTGAAATAATAGAAATAATTTAAATTTGCAAATTTTCTAAAATGCTACAAACTGAGCCTGATTTGTGAGTCCAAATTAAATTTATGAATCTTTGGTGATAACAGACAGTATTGGCCCAAAGAAAAGTCCTCTATGGACTTAAAAGCAATCCTGAAAAAAACTTATGCAAAATTTTCTTCTGCAACTTTCGCGGTTATTCTTTTAGAAACACTTTTTTTATTTTTTTTTAAATTATTTTTATGGCTCACGTTTATTTTGAAATAAAAAACAATATAAATTTGAAAAAATATATAATTAAGAGGGTTTTCCGATCTAAGAAATGACTCGAGGTTCGAAAAGCATTTCAGGTTGTGCAATGAGGTGAATGAAAGGCACGAGACTCTTTCTTTGAAAAGCGAGAAACGTCACTTGGTCAGTTATCTTTCGTAGTACTTGAAGAAGCGACTCTTAAAAGAAAACAATGCAATGGGAAAGGCCTCTGTAAAAGATAGGACAGAAATGAAATGTAAATTAGGAGAATCCAAGGGGTTTGAAACCTTTGTCCGCCGGTTGAAACTGCTGCGGCTGCCTTTGGCGATGACGCGGCCTCTGTATAAGCGACACATTCCGGAAGATCGAAATTTATATTCCTGGCAAAGATAGAGAATCAGGTGGAAAAAAGTAGCCTCGATTATATCAGATTCCGGTTTTAATCGGCGGATTTTCCCGTTTCGCGATTTTTATATATGAATAGGAGTATTTCTAGCTAAAAGTGACGCATTGCACAGCAAAAAGTTGGTCACTGATTCAATTAGTTACTATTTAACTAATTATTAATCGAAATTGATTAATCTTCTGTTTTTTAATTTTATGTTGTGCTCTCTAATTAATTCTAACTGAACGTTAGTAATTAAGTCCTCTTCTGTCTTCGATATTTCTTCGTTCTTCCAACTTGATGAAAATTTTCCAATAGCAATAAAAGAAATTTTTTTATACTTACCTCCAATGGAGAATTCCGAGTTTTCGAGTCACCTTCGGTCCTTCTTCGATTTCCTGCAACAAAAAAAAATTCAAAATGTAGTTCTGATATTTATTTTCAATTTTTATTAAAGTTTGAAGTTTCATAACTTTTTGTCGATCCTAAAATCTCCACGCGCGAAAAACAATCAGTGGATTTTCCTCAACAAATCAGAGACTGAGACGGTTAACTCGGAAAGTGACTCGACCTTGTGCTTTTCCCACGTCTGCATAAACATCGTTTGCGTTCACGCGGTTAATTGCAATAATTAACTGTATATATAAAAAAAGGAAGCGGCCTCGGAAATAATCACTACTTCTGCAAGCCGTTATCCGCGAATCACGAACTTTACGACGCTTAATAACAAATTCGCCCAACCGCAAATTCCCCAAGTGTCCGAGACTAATTTTCAAGGCCTCGCTATTTTCTTGTAGTGGGAAACAATTTTTCAAAATTTCAGAAAAATTTCTTAAATTCCATCTAGTATTACTCAAAATTCAAGAGTAATTATTTCGGCAGAAAGCGTCATTAATAATAATCGACTAAAAAAAATGTATCCCTTTGGATAAGCCCTTCACGTAGAAGCGGGTATGAAGGGAATGTATAAAATCGCAAACTGGAGGGTCAATGATTGGACCTTCGCTTCTTTCGTGATTGCTTTAAAGAACAGCTTGTAAAGCGTTCAAAGAGTGCAAGCGATTGTCCGATAATGACGTGACACGTTGATATTATCAAAGAAGCGAGGCTCCCCTGAAAAGGCCCACCGTGCTCGATGGGCCACGGTCCTGAATATCCCGGCCCAAGCGATTAACGCAGAATTTGGGATGTCGACGTCCCTCGCCGTTCATGAATACGAAATTAAGCGGTCGAATGAATTGCGCTTTCGAAATTTATTTGGGCATTCTCGGTTCACTGACCGTCTCGACTCGTCTGCTAAAAACCCCGCTGAGGACGTCATTTTTAATGATTTAAACGTCTTAGCGTCGCAATTAAGGTAGTTTTAGGATGTTCCGTTACTTCAGCGGCAATTCTTTGTTGATTCCATTCTCGGGACGAAACTGCTATCGAGTTCCTGTCATCCACTTCCGTCTCGCTTCGACGAACTCCAGCCGAGGATCAAATTATGAAATTATAGTACAAATTTCCTTAACAGTTTTCCACAACTGTCTTCTAGTATTGGTTCCGTACAGTTTTCCCGGAAAGGTTTCCCGTACTGTTTTCCTGAACAGGTTTCCCGTACTACATTCTCGTACAGGTTTCCCGTACTATTTTCCCGAACAGCTTTCCCGTACTGCATTCTTATAAGGGTTTTCCAAAGTGGGTTCCCGTACTGGCTTCTCATATAGGTATACAGGAAACTTTTCCCGAACTGCCTTTCCGTACAACTTTAACAAACATTTTTCCCGTACAGGTTTCCCGTACTAACTTCCCGTATATGTTTCCCGTACAGATTTCCCGTACTATTTTCCCGTACAGGTTTCCCGTACAGGTTTCCCCATAGATTTCCCGAACTACCTTCCCGTACAAGTTTCAGAAACTGTATTCCCGTACAGGTTTTTCGTATTTTCTACCCGTACTACATTCTCGTACAGGTTTCCCGTACTATTTTCACGAACAGCTTTCCCGTACTGCATTCTTATAAGGGTTTTCCAAAGTGGGTTCCCGTACTGGCTTCTCATATAGGTATACAGGAAACTTTTCCCGAACTACCTTTCCGTACAGGTTTCCCGTACTAACTTCCCGTATATGTTTCCCGTACAGATTTCCCGTACTATCTTCCCGTACAGGTTTCCCCATAGATTTCCCGAACTATCTTCCCGAACTACCTTCCCGTACAAGTTTCAGAAACTGTATTCCCGTAAAGGTTTTTCGTATTTTCTACCCGTACTACATTCTCGTACATATTTTCCGAATTGTTTTCCCATATAGGTTTTTCTAAAGTTTTCCCTAAAATTTTCCCGTGCAGGTTTCCCGAACTATTTTCCTGTACAGGGGTCTTTACACTTTCCGTTATTTCAGCAACAGTGCTTTGTCGATTCCAATCTCGGGATGAAGCTGCTATCGAGTTCCTGTCATCCACTTCCGTCTCGCTTCGACGAGTTCCATCCGAGAATCAAATTATGAAATTATCGTCCTCCGAAGCGAACTGCAGCGTAAATTAGTCGCTCGTCGATTTAGAAATGGAAAATAGAGTCTATATTTAAATTCAGTCTATAATTAAACTTAGTCTATATTTATATTTACTCTTTACTTTTTTTAGTCTACTATTGTTTATCAAAGTAATTGTGCATAACTTAATTAATATTCAAAATTAATTAATTTTAAAAGTTTGAAAATCAATCTTAAAACATCATGGAATTTTTATTTTCTGAAATTTGAGTGGGCACTCTGTAAATTCAAATATTCATTTTAAAAAGCCTTTGTAGCAAAACTCACTGAACTGTTTTCAGAAATTTTTTTAAAAATATTGTTAACAGGTCGTTAGCAGCTTTGACAGGTTGCCCACGAAAGGAGGTCACATGCTCACCTTAGAGGTCGAAGAACCTCTCATATATTTTTGAAACGAATCGTTAACTCCGACGAGTGATGTATATAACAACTAAAATTCTAAAAATATAACATTGATTTATCGGTGAAACATAATCCTCATAGTAAAAATTCACTTCCAATCTAAAAAAACCAAATATTCTCATATTGTATTTTGGGTTTTAAATTTTGGCTCTCATAAATTCTAGGCCTTAATTTGAATTCCCTTTAGGGGCCTTATTTTTGTTTTATATATTTGGGACTTATAATGGATATTATTTTATTAGGCCTTACTTTTGCGGTCTTATATTTAGAGTCTTAGATTTGGGATTCTCTATTTGTGGAATTTTTTATTGGGACTTATATATCGAGTCCTATATTTAGGGTCTTACATATTGGGTCCTATACACGGGCTTCTATATATTGGATCCCATATATTGGATCTTATATTGAGGACCTAATTATTGAAGCTTCTATTTTGGGACCTAAATTTGGGCTTTTGTATTTTGGGCCTCATAATCAGTTATATTTTGGGGTCTTATATTTAGATATTTATTTATTGGGACTTATATTCTAGGGCCTACATTTTGAGAACTCTAATTGGGTTCCTTCAATTCTAGACCCATAATTTGGGACCTATATACAGAGTCTCACTATCGTAATAAATCTACTAATTTACTCTAACTAGTTTCATTTCAATTAGTGGTAAATGATTCTTCCTAACTTTTTTTTTTTTTTTGTGAAAATTTTAACGGGAGTACTCGATCCGTTCCTAGGAGGGCCCAACGTCGCTTTCTACTTAGATAAAAGATTTTTTCCGGTACCAGCGGCACGTAACATTGCTGGACGATAATCGAGGATCGATCAAGCTGGTCCTGAATAGTTCTTGCATCGTCGGAAAAGAGCGCATCTCTCGCTTTACCGTTTCTCAAGTATACGTGATGCGAAGTCCAAGTCGAAGGCTCGCTGAAGCGAGACCACGGCTGCAGGAAATCGGGGCCTTGGTCGGGACCAAATGCGTCGGTGGGCATGCCGAGTAATTCGTCGAAATTACATCTAACGAGCCGTATTTTTTGCCTGAGAAATACAGACGCGATCCTAGGATCCAGCATTCGAACAATTCGCCATGGTTATTGCCCCCGATCGCATGATTCCGAGATTCTCATTCGCCAACTTATTCGCGTAAAAATTACCTCTTAGTGTAATTACATCAATTACAATCAAATTAATCGCATTTTTCACGTTTCAACATTCCTCAGCCACTTCCGGGCCCATAATTGAGCGTTCTTAATTTGGGTCTCATTTTGGGACTTTTATTGGCACCTTCCATTTATACCATATAATTGGGTCCTATGTTTAGACCGTATACTTGGGGGTCTGTGTTTTGTCTTTGTCTATTGGGATTTACTATTTTGGGCCTTTTTTGGGGGACTTATATTTTGGGACTCATATTTGGGGGGGTCCTTTTTATTGGGACTTATATTTTGGGCCTCATATTTGGGCCCTTTTATTGGGGACTTATATTTTGGGGTCCGATATTTTGAGTCTTGAATACGTGGTCCTATTATACTGGGCCTTATTATCAATTGATTAAGGCCTGATAGAAAGAAACCTGCTTTTACTTTTTTAACTGAAGAAGCTACACGACGTCCTCAGTAAAAAATGTCACGATGTTTTTAAACAAGAGCCTTCCATCACACTCGACATTTTGTCGCAGCTGATAGTCAGCTGCAGACTTAAAATCCTGTGAGCTTATAAAATGGTGGAGTGTTGTCGGAAGCTCGAACCTATTCCCTCATGTGAAATGAATGGCGCAACGACTGAGCGATTGATGTTCCCCGCATTCGGTATCAGGAATCGTAGACGCTATCTTTTTTTGCTGATCCTTTTGTAAAAGGAAAATCCGAGTATACCAACTCCTCCTTGGCGTACTTCGTATTCTTGGCAAGCCCGCGGAACACTCGATACCGAATGCGGATTATCGACTTGAGCTCCACGCGGTTAGTAGTCGAGTAGTCGGTCGAGAACTCGATAAAAATCGGTAGGCCAGTGAGGATCGGGGAATTTCAATGGCCGCGAAACACTCGGTTGGAAAACCCGGCACGTATCGCAGGATCACGGGTTCACCGCTTTTGAGAGCAGGTTGATTCTTAATTTCGCTGTATTCATTAAAATCTAGAATCTTCGCTACAATAAGTACTGCTAGATCCCTAGATTCCCGTACAGGTTTCCCGTACTGGTTTCCCGTACAGATTCCTCAAACTGGCTTCCCGAAACAGTTTCGCCTACAGGTTTTCAGGAAATTCTTCCCGAACTGTCTTCCCGTACAGCTTTCCCAAACAGTTTTTCCAAATTGCTTTGCCATATAGGTTTCCCGTACTGACTTTCAGTACAGATTTCCCGAACTGTTTTTCCCGTACTGGTTTCCCTACAGTTATCCCGAACTACTTTCCCGTACAAGTTTCCCGTACTTTCTTCCCGTACAGCTTTTCCATATTTTCATCCCGCACAGGTTTCCCTACAGTTTCCTGTACAAATTGCCCGAACTGATTTCCCGTACCGGTTTCCTTACAGTTTTCCCGAACTATTTTCCCGTACAAGTTTTCATACAGTTTTTCCGTACAGATTTCCCGAACTTTCTTTCCGCACAAGTTCCCCTACACTTTTCCCGTACCTTTCCCGAAAATTTGTATCATACAGGTTTCCCGTACAGTTTTTCCCGTACTTATATCCAAGAAAATATTATACAATAATATTTTGCATCATTAGATACAAATAGATCATTAAATAGCAGTAATATGCCGAGTTCACTGTGTTTTTTTTTTTGAGGTTGATAAACTGGAACAAAAAATACATTGTGAATCAAGTTTGGCATGGAATCTTGAGACCAGCCCACGATTATACGACTTAACGGTTATCCTTTCATCTGAAATTCCTCGCGAGGGACCCGACCTGGGACACTCTGGTCCCCATCGCAGAGATTATGAAATCCGATTTAGGTCACCGATACGATTTTCCTCCGAGTTGTTGTTCTGCTGCTTCTGAGATGAGATTTGATTTAATGCGAATTACTCTTTGTTACCAGGAGAAAAATGATGAATGAGTAGGAAGTATAACCGGTCAGTGATTTGCTGGTTTAGTGAACCTGCACACTTGGCCCAGATTTATATTTGTTGAATGACTCGAATTCACATGTCGACCCCAGACCGGCACACGCGTAACGTCCTAGATTTTTGTCGTTCTGTCAAGCAAGTGTCCAGAATTGAACCGGATCATCTCTTTTTCGGTTTCTTACTTATTTCTTTTATTCTTATTTTTTTTTGCTTCGTTTCCGCGAACCACGGAAACGAAAGAAAAAAGGAAAAAATTTCGGACCACCCAAATATAAGTGCAGAAGTAATTAAATGAGTTCTAGGAGATGTCTTTTATTTATTTGTAACTCTTTCGACGACTCGATTCGTTCTTCATGGTCGAGCAGCTTTTGCGTGGAAACGTTACCTCGTCCATCGGAGAGACGAATGGTTAACGTTCTCCAGCTCGATGGGCCCTCGTTAAGTGACAATTTTTCAGGATTCAACGATACTCGTAACGGGGACTCTGATCGTTCTTAGATTGGACTCGAGAACATTTCCTAGAACGCGACTGAACTTTTGTATCGAGGCGACTTACCGATTGGCATTATTTTATGTTTTCAGAAAACTAATTCAATTCACACAATTTGGGCCTTATATTTATTTCTACATTTGGGGCCTTATTTCTGGGTCTTATATTGAAAATTCTTTATTTGGGACTTACAGTTTTAGGTCTTATTTCGGGTCCTATATTAAGGATATTCAGTTTTTGACAATATTTTTTGGTCTTATATTTGGATTCTGTATTTGGTGCTTTATTTTATTGGGACTTATATTTTGGATTCTATATTTAGGGTCTTATTTTTGAGTCTTATCTTTAACTTATTTATTTTGGGGCTCATTTATAATTGGGGATCTTGTATTTAGAATCCTGAATTTTTTACATAGTTTATTGGGTCCTATTTTCTTAGACATGTATAATTGGGTCCTATAACACTGTATTTATTTAGATCCTGTATTTGGTGCCTTATTTTTGTGTCTTTTATTCGGGTCCTTCATTTCGAATTTTATATTTGGGATCTTGTACATTTCAGGTCCGATATTTTGGGTCTTAAATATGAGCCTTATTTTATTGGGACTTATATTTTGTGTTTTCTTTGGGGCATTTACATTTTTTGACTTATATTTTAATCTCATATTGTAATCCCATTTTTTAAATTAAATTTACGGGTTTTAGATTTACATTCTTACATTTAGGAGTTTAGATTTGGGTCCCTACGTGTATGGGACTTATATATTGAGTCCTACATTTAGAGATATTTTTGGGACTTATATTTTGGGACTTATAATTGGTATCTTCACTTTCCAACATTTTTTTTGGGTCTAAGATTTGAGTTCTTAATTTGGAGTCTTATATTATGGGTCTTATATTATGGGCCTTATATTTTGGGCCTTATATTTGTGAGTCTATATTTTCATGGTTTTTTTACTTGGATCTTATTTGGTGAAACAGAATCCAAGGTTGGACGCTTCTCTGAAACCGCAACCGTAATTTAAATAGGTTCGATGATCCCAATAGATCTCGCTGTTTACACACGGCGATTTATTATGAACGATGAATTGAATTTCATGCCTATTGAATTTTATGAATCCACGCATTACTATGCAAACGGTTAGAGGACGTTCCGCGTAACCCAGCTTATCTTACAAATCGGCGTTACAGATTGGCGCTTATCGACTTCCATATCGGGGGTAACTGAATTAACTTTCGTGTCGAACACACCAGACGTAGGAACTGAAGGTGTAAACGTAGCTTTATCCACGGATTAATCTCCATTACAGGGCGAGTTCTAACGGTGTATTTTCGATCGCGCCTAGAAGCTACGAAGAACGAAGATCGGAGAACTGAGAACGGAGAAGTAAAGGTGCAGGATGCACAGCTCGAGGTACCTTCCAAGACGGTTAATTATGTTACACGCTCGGTAATTAGCTTCCAGCATCGCCAGTGTCGCTCCTTCTCTCTGCTTTCATTTTGAATTCAATTTTTACCGAGCTATCGTTACCGATACTTAGTGCCCACTACCTTCAGCCCATACCTGCTACCACAGCACTGGTTTCATTTTTTTCTTTTTAAATAATCAGCGAAAAGTCAGGGAAATTGAAAAATGGAATTGGCAATTGGCTAATCTGCTATTTGCAAAGGTAGAGATTCACCGAATAGTGAATAGTTTTTTTTTCTGAATGTCTGAAGGAGGAATGTCTGAAAGTCTTGTCGCCGAGCAAGAGAGAATCCACTTTTAATATATTCTTCTCACAGTTACCCGACATGCTTATAATTATTCGAGTTCATTCTTTGGATCGACCTGTGACCATGTGTCATCGCAAGGAGCAAAGACCCACCAGGTGTGCTGACAAAAGTATCAACCAGCTCGAAATTCCTGAATCTCATTAGACAAGTAAAACTAGTTTAAAGTGTTACCAAGGAACCAAATTACCGATCCAAGAAATGGGATCAGCTAATAACTAACATCGACACATCAAGCATCGAATACATGATGGAATAATGTAGAATCGGATCCGGGAGTCGAGTCCTCTTTCCTGGACCAGATGCACCCACCCAACCCCTCATATAAATAGCACACAAGTTTGCAGGAGTGAAGATCTGTTCTGTTTCTAAGGCGAGGACATGCTCGCGAGGAAATAATGTGGCAATGGCGAACCGGATGCAGAGGCCACGAAGCCACCCAGTGCAGTTGTTTTACCCCGTACTGCCCGCGATAGGATCTTCAATTCTCCACCGACTTCTGTCGCCCGTGAGTTCAACTTAAAGCATGTCCCCGTGCTCATCGACATCGGGAACGAAGCACTTGTACAGGTCGCGACATTGATTCCTTCCGAAGGTATCAGCCGAGGCAGGTCACGATTGTCCAGCGTCCACGAGCAGCCGAACACACCTTAAGATCCTCGTCAAAATAGACATTTTTCAGACTTTCCAATTATATCTGGACAAAACGCGAACATCGTTTTCTATCACTTAAATTGCTATAAACAAATACAATAAATTCAAAACAAATTGCATTTTTTACTCAAATATGTTTTTACAACCCCCAAACTCGTAATAAAACCAAAAATCTCGAAAAAAATTTCTAAGTTCTATCTAAATACTCTGTTCTTAAATTTCTCTCCAAATATTACTAGGAAATGATAGTCTGTGACACCAAAAAAAGTTTCATCCCTATATCATAACCGGAACACTGCTTAACTTCACCCCCAAACTCGTAATAAATTCAAAAATCTCGAAAAAAATTTATAAGTTCCCTCTGAATATTTTTTCCCCAGATTTTTCTCCAAATATTACTAGGAAATGATGATCTGTAACACCGAAAAAAGTTTCATCCTTGTATCATAACCGGAAGACTGCTTAACTGCTTTTCGTTTTATTACAAGTTTGGGGATGAAGTTAAGCATTCTTCCGGTAACGATATGGGGATGAAACTTTTTTTGGTGTCAGAGACCATCATTTCCTAGTAATATTTGGACCGAAATCTGAGAACAGAGTATTTAGAGGGAAGTTAGAAATTTTTTTCAAGATTTTTGGTCTTATTACGAGTTTGGGGGTGAAATTAAGCAGTGTTCCGGTTATGATATGGGGATGAAAATTTTTTTGGTGTCAGAGACCATCATTTCCTACTAATATTTGGACCGAAATCTGAGAACAGAGTATTTAGAGTTAACTTAGAAATTTTTTTCGAGATTTTTTGTCTTATTACGACTTTGGGGGTTGTAAAAACATATTTGATTAAAAAATGCAACTTGTTTTTCATTTATTGTATCGTTTTATAGCAACTTAAGTGATAGAAAACGATTTAATATGAATTTTAAAAAAATTTGTATTTTCGTTTATAAACGTTGCAAAACGATTCCGTCTTTCATATGCAACAAAAGTCGCATTTAGTCATAGCTGGTGAACTTCAGTAGAAAAATGATCATCGACCTCAAAAAGAGTGTATACCGGAAAACTGTACTTTTCACGCCATTGTCTTTAAAGCAATGCATATTGTATAATGCAACGTGTGAATGCATTTTATTCCGAGGCCTCAACCAGCTCTACGGTACTCATATTGTTTCCCAGAAGTCAATGTTACATATGCTTCTTCGTTCTTTTCTTCAACATTACTTTTTTCCTCTCATTATTTTTCTCTTCGAGTCCAAGGTACTTTTTTGCGACAAGAAGCGCCTCGCGTCTCGAACAATATTTCATCCATCACTTTTTTTACGGTCATATTTCATACTCAGGATTTGCGGAGACATAATTACTTTGGAATAAAGATGTGAATGTTTGTTATTCCCTGGACTTCCATCGCTTGAATTGCACTATCACGTACTGACTCGGTATGTCTTGATACATTTCTTGTCCGAGGACCGTTAAAGCAGGCTTTTCACACTCACTATGCTCGACCTTTACACCTTGGCGCCGAGCGAGATTCCACGGTATCTCTCGTCCATTCCGCGAAGATGCTTCCAGATGCTTTCAGATGCTTTCAGATGCTTTCAGATGATTGCAGATGCTTTCCAAGAGCGAGAGGGTCTTCCACCTGAGATCGATCATTTCTATGAACTGGTTTCGAATCTGTTACCAAGTCGGGCACGCGCTCGCAAACGAGAAAGTCATAGCAAGAAGTAGCAGAGCCGCTAGATTCGCGTTTCCCGATTGATCGGGAAAGGATAAGGCACGTTAGTTCTCGAGCAGAGATACTTGTGGGACCCTTCTCGGGATGACGACCTCACCCTCTCTTCCCACTCTTCTTCTCTTCTTTCCCTTTTTTTCTTCCTCGTCGATCCGTTCTGGGCCTCTTATCCAGTCATTAAGCTTCTTCTGCCTCGATGATACGGGAACCGCTACGAGAAGTCCTGCTAAGGTCTTCAACCACTCGATATCGAGACTTCCGCCATTCCGCAGGTGCACTTAAAAAGTGACGCACCTCTAACATAAATTACAGAATTACACGATAAAAAAGGGTCCATTACATTCTAGGGAATTTATTCTGGAATCAATGGAATGGTGCATAAAACTTCTTAGCGGCTTAACTTAACTTTTTTTTTAGTTTTTGATGATGGCGAGATGGTATTTCGCTTTAACGAGATTGTCCGTCATCGCCGGTGATTAATTATTATGCAAATCGGTGGTTACCTAGTCCTTTCGCCAGGGATGTAATTTTCTTAATTACCAATTGTGATCTGTCTTCCGGATAAGATTAGCTTGATTTTTTTCATTTGCCAGCGGATCTCGAGGTACTGGAATCATTAAATATGGTTTATTATTAATATTGTTATTGATGATTCATGTATTTTAGAGTTTATCTTTATGTTAACGTCTGACATGAGATTCCAATATTTTATGCGGACCTTGAAGAGGATCTGCATAATTCTTAACTCGAGTATCTCACGCGTCAGGGTATCATCCTCAGATGATGGAAGTGTACTGTTTGCCTTAGCGAATCCGCACTAAGTGGTTGGTTATCCCAAAGGCAAAGGACTTTCGATCGAAAGGGCCGCGGCTCTCGAACCGCCCACAAGAAAACGACGTTTAAAGCAAACTCGGTATTTCAGGGTTTCTGTGTAAACTCGAGGCAAATAGGACTTACAAAGTTCGTTGTATAAACAATCACAGACGATAAAGAGGCGGAAACGAGGGAGAGAAAGAGTAAAATAAAAGACGCTGCATAATATACTTTGTCAATATGTTGCTGAATGAAAGTATTATTAATGATGCAGAATCCTGGCGAAAGCTTCGGATAGGATTCCAATCCGAAATCATCCGGTCCGATCCGAAATCTCTATCCAAGCGAATCCGAATGAATCCGATCCATTCTGAAGAAACTTTTCAATCCGAATGAATCCGAAGCTTCAATCCGAATGAATCCGAGCCAATCCGAAGAAATTTTTCAATCCGAATGAATTCGAAGTTTTAATCCGAACGAATCCGAGCTGTTTCGAAGAAATTTTCTAATCCGAATGAATCCGAATCATTCCGGATAGGAATCTTCCTACAAACTTCGGATTGGCTCGGATTCATTCGGATAGGAATCATGCGAACTTCGGATTGGCTAAAAGACAATCAGTGATGTTGCATAGTTCAAATTTCGGAGTTAGAACTCGTGTTACATGATTCTTCAATTACATAACTCACGATTAGGAAAGAGAGACAAGGGAAAGAGAGAGAGAGAGAGAGAGAGAGAGAGAGACAGAGACGGAGGAATGAAGGAAGGAAGAGATCGGAGGCAGAAGATACGCCTTTATTACGCCTTTTTCCAGATAAATGTGCAAGATAAAGCAAAGTAGATGGAAGAATGTAAGTTACGAGCAAGTTATGTGCGTTGTAATAATATCAAGTTAATTGTATAGTGACGACGACCGCAGTATACTACACCTTCAAGTGTAATGTAACCGTGATCGCAGCGACCTATCCTGGAATATCGCGAAGGTGTGTGCACGCAGATAACTTTTTTCTTCAGGGTATGGGAGACTACACGTCGTGTGGTGGACGGCCACGATCTCGTATCTTCAGGCCCTGGCCCTCGTAGGGTGAAACTTGGCGATCTCTCGACAATCGAGATACACATTATATGCTATACGCGATCTCCCGTCAGCGGTAATACGCGTTATTACATGATGCCGATCCATCGATTCCAGGGACGTTTCAATCGCCACACAATGTCGATCCCTACCGGAATCTTATCTTCAATCGTAATTTCTATTAACTCCACTCGGAAACGAGATCTTCAATTAAGTAATTTGTCACGAATTTTTCACGGGAAATTAATCATTTCGTGGATTTCCGAACTCTTTTCTTATCCAAACTTGTAATCAGTGATTGCTCCATGTCAACGTATTTTGGGTCTTATTTTTGGGACTTATATTTTGAATCACATATTTATAATCCCATTTTTTTAAATTACATTTTCGGGTTTTAGATTTAAAGTCTTATATTTAGGAGTTTAGATTTGGGTCCCTATGTGTTCTATGTTTTTGGGACTTATATGTTGAGTCCTACATTTAGACATTTTTGGGACTTATATTACGGGACTTATATTTTGGGTCTTATTTTTTGGATTTATATTCTGGGACCTATATTTTGGGATTTATATTTTGGGACTTATACTTTGGGTCTTATTTTTGGGACTTATATTCTGGGACTTGTATTTTGGGATTTATATTTTGGGTCTTATTTTTGGGGACCTATATTCTGGGACTTGTATTCTGGGACTTATACTTTGGGTCTTATTTTTGGGGACCTATATTTTGGGATTTATATTTTGGAACTTATATTTTGGTACTTATTTTTTTGGACTTATATTCTGGGACTTGTATTTTGGGTCTTATTTTTGGGACTCATATTCTCGGACTTATATTTTGGTACTTATATTTAGATTCTTATATTTAGGATTTGAAATTTCGGTTCCTACATGTGGGTCGTATTTTCTTAGGATTTATATTTTTTGGGTCCTATAATTGGTATCGTTACTTAAATGTAGCTTCAAGCTATAAATTGTAAAAGTAGCACGAAAACGTTCCTCACTGAAAGAAGACAAAAGATGATAAAAGAAGAGAACGAAGAGATGCTGCAGCTCCCACGCACTCTCTTCTTCGTCTTATTCTCGCCTTATCCGGAAGAGAGCTATTATTGCCAGGATTATTATTATTGTAATTCTCAGCTGATGTACATTGTGTTCTCTACTTATTTACGTCTGATTTCACGCTTGCAGCGAGCCACTCGAAGTGTAAATATTTGCAGCGCCAATAATCTTTGCCTTCTTCTTTCCCTTCTTTCCCTTCTTTCCCTTCTTCATTCTTATCTATTCTTTCTCAACATTTCTTACTATTCATCTTCTCTTCCTCACTTCTTTACTTCTCCGGCTTATATTCTTCTCTCCTCGCGAGATGAGAATCGCGAGGCGTTAGGAGAAACTCAAGTGCCATACGGTAATCTTCACTCGCGGAATGCATACTCGAGATTCCAGATCTGATGAACGATAGGCGTTACTGGAAAATACATGGGGATCTTGAAGATTAACTTATGTGCCACTGCATCGACGTGCGCCAAGTGAATAGATAATCGACGATCGTTGCGGGGAAGAAAAAAAAGAACATCTTTTAATCTTCACACCGGAATGCAATGGGAAAATAATATATGTTGTTACGGCACTTAGGAATTGGTGATTCTTGCAATAATAAAGAGATTTTTTTTTGTTCCCCCTGGGTAATTATCAGAGAATATTCACCACTCCTTGAAATCTTTCGATATCCTTTAGAATCCTTTAAATCTTGCTGATTGGCTTCCTCTAAATAAGACCTTTCGTTTAATCGTTATTATGATTTACCGGCTTGGTATCGTCGCCGATAATTGCTCTATTAAAAGACACCCTTCTCCCTTGTTGCTCAAGTGGATGTAAATGTTGTCTTGATTGCAATTTTGCAAAATACATGTTGATCGTTGATCAAGCATCGATTCAAGATACACCTTCGATTCTAATTAGAATTACCCTAAAGTGTTCGATGAACCATAACGAGGTAAAACCTGTTATCGCGAGCCTTGCGCTGAATTATATCCTCAGCCTCGGGCAGAACTCGAGGCTGGCATTCATTTTAAATAAAAGGGGACACGGTATGGTAAAGAGTACGGGGTCAGTAATTGATGGCTTTTAATAGTCTCAAGATTACGATGCACCAACTTTTAATTGCCATGAAATACTTGCTTCTATTACCTTCACTAAATTAACGGATGAAATATCTTTCGAGCTGCTCGACAACCAGAGAAGCAACAACTCTCATCTTTAAATAACTTTAGACGACTTTAATGAAACTTGAAATTGATTTACAATCAGAGGTTTACTAGTAGGGGTTTACTAGTAGGACTATTTTTACACCTGCTTGACATTCCGGAAATCTGCAGGTGCGGTTTTGGAAGCAGATTTGGGGAATAGAAGAATCATCCAAAAATCCCTGATAAAAAGTATAGAGAACTCTCTGAGCTTTCTATCAGACGCTTATCCACGAAAAGTGAGAGTCAGGAAAGGTGTGTTTACCCTCGACTGCGGGTCACTGTTCAAAAAGCCGCAGCAAACATAAACTACCGTCTGCTTTTACTTTTTTAAGTATTTAAAGGACATACCGGTACGATTAGTGAATAGTGACGGCATAGTTCACCATTTTCCCTTGACGTAGATTCCAAAGGTTTTCAAGGAGCCTCTTCGCTTTTTGCATGCAAGTGAGGAATAGATTAGACCCTCGCGTTCTTAATTTGCTCCCGAGCCTGGGAACGCTTCCCAAGTTAATTATGACAATTAGCGAGAGCATCTTTGCGCTCCGGAGTTTGGCCCGGGGGACCCTCATCCTGCCACCCCTCCCGGAGTCAACTTCCGCGTGCCTTTCATGAATGCAGGCTTTGAGCCTCGGGACAGGTTGGCGGCACCGGCTCGTTAGGTGATCATCAGCGATTTATTCTCAAATAGAACAAGTTCCCTCTCGAAAGAGTCAACTTTTTGCCCGGCTTCTTCATTCATCCCGGGAAAAAAACATAATAACAATTAGCGTCTAAGTCTCGATTGAATATTTCTATTTAACGATCTGAGGCTGCGCTACGCTAATTAGCGATATTAATACGCCGGCTTTAATTTGATTTATATTGCATATTACGAGGGGAATAATTGTGCTCCGGGGAGGAAGCAAATGACTAACGTTAACAATTAAGGCGAGCGAGTAACATGTAATGCACGCAAAGGAACGAGATATATCCGATTACTTCGGGCCTCGTCGTTCACACGAGGTGAGGGTGCTCGCGAGCAACAGGTCGCTAACGCACACAAACGTGCTCACTATTTATAGACCTACCTGTGCTAAAATGACTCAGGCGAGGTCGGGACTTCCCCACCGGTCCGACGCCCCTGAATTTTCATATCTTCGACAAATCTTTTGATAACAAATTTAGAGTGAAAAAAAACCGTCTGGTCAAAATCCTTCAGTCAGTCCATCCTATTGAAACGGAGACTTTGGACATTCCGAGAAAAACGTTAGCAAAAAAAAAATTAAAATACCACGACGTGCGGTTAGTGAAAGGGTCCTTGCTGTCTCTGCTCAACTTGGACTCTCGCACTTACACGTGTAACTTTGTTAACAAGATCTGCAATTGAAATCTTAACATTTCCTTGCCGCGTCCTTTTGACTCCTTTTGGCGTTTTTATGATGCAAAGTGGTTCTGAAAAACCAAAAAGAGGCCTGCCTCCCGTGGATTGAGACTCGGCGGAATCGTTCTGAATTTCTGAAATTCACTTGGGAATTGTTACTTGTTACCTAAAGTAGTTCTGTACCGTTGCTCTTTGCAATAAGTAATATACAAATTGCGTACGTGCTTCGCAGCACAAATTATCAGATAGACTGGAGCAGCAGGGATGGGATATAAGGTAATAATAATAATATAATCTTTCGGCCTGGTAATCCATTATTCTGTTTATTCTGCGAGGCACAGGGACGTGGAGCTAATGCACTGGAGAGATACGCGATTATCCTCGAGTGGGAGGCTTGAGAAGTCGGAGGGAAAAGGAGATAAAGAGAAAGAGAGAGATGGAGGGAAAAAGAGAGATAAAGGGAGGAATAGAGAGATAGGAGAGAGGAGATCTTGTTGCAGAACACGCGTTGTCAATTACATGAGTTTTTGCCGAGAATCGGTCGTTCCTCCCAAAGAAGATGAAACGGTACGTCAACACCAACCGTTGATTTCCTCTTACGCAATGACGACTCCCGGAAAGGGACGGATGAAACCGTTACCACATCGAGACGAACGATCCCTCTCTATGAATCGAAAGCGATGACTTTGTCAACACTGTCATTATGTCGGCATTAATCCCGGCAATAGTTTCGGATTGAAAATCATTCCGAACCAATTCGATATTATCCGAATGTATTTCCGGGAACAATTAACGTTTGTGTCCGAATTAAACAATTTCATTCCGATCAGAATTAGTCATAATTAGTCAGAATAATCCTAACTATCAATCTGAATTTTAAATTATGCTCTCCTTATTCCGAGCTATCTTCCCTGTACCTACATCATGAAAATGTATTACGTGGATTCTTATTTACAATCCCCCTGAAAAATAATTAATAATTAGAGAAGTTGGCTATCATAACCGCTAGATCTCAACGTTAATCCTTTAATTAACTAATTCATTTAAAATGCATATTAAATGAATGCATGTGCATAGTAATTTCCGCAAGAAGCTGAAATCCACTTAACGGTATGCAAATAACTTTCATTGAATCCTGAATACAGACACGAAGTGATAAAGCATTCCTGATAGATTACGTTGCTCTAAAGTCGGTTAAAACCACATTAAGTCTCATGCGACTCAAAAGACTTGAAAGACATCAAAGATTTAAAAGACCAGAGTTTTAAAAGACTGCCAAGTCTTCAAAGACTCGAACGACTCATCGATGCAAATAATGACGAGATTGTCATCAATTTGCTTTAGACTTTTGCTCGTCTTGCTCATCTTACTCGTCTTGCTCGTCCTACTCGTTTTGTTCATTTTCCTCCCTCTGCTCCTCTCGCAGAATCTTTAGAATCTTTAGGGGAAGTCTTTCCGGGAGGTGGTTCCTGTCATTCAAGTCGTTCGTCTCATTGAAGAATAATAATTAGAGAGAAAGGCAATTTGACCGTGGCAGGCAAGTAGGTAGACTGCGGAGTGTGGAGTCATAGCTGGAGTGAATAGGGTGCTGGTGATGCTGTTGATGCTGGTGCAGATGGTGCCGTTAGAGCCCGGAGGCTGTATTCGTTCACTATTACCGTGGAACGCGGAATGTGATTACCTTCACCTGGGAACCGACCGGAGACCGTGGGCGAAGCGAAGTTTACGTCGGGATCACGCCCTGGCCCGGATTCGCTCATCTTCATCTATGCTCATTTAGTACGTGGTGCATGTTTCAACTTTGCGGAGCCACGCCATTTGATCCCTTGCCCAACGCAAACAGGCCTGCCGCCGCCGCCCGACTCCCACCACGCGCCACTCGGATATCCCATTTCAGTAGAAGGCCAAAGTCGCCGCAACCCAAGTCCATCCGATATTGACTTGTCGCGCGCACCAGTTCCAAATCCTAAATCCGTCGGGTAGGTCGGGGACTCTATCGTCTTAGGTAAGATGATTTCTACATAACTTTAACCCCTAGGATATAAAAAGTACTATTTACTCCCTTGGGACGAAAAGGTGACATCGTGTCTAAACAATTTGAATCCCTTGAGCGTAAAAAGTACTCTTTACTCCCTCGGGATTAAAAACTGATCTTTTTACCAAATTTATCAGAGCCGGAGTAATTATGATCCACCTAGCTTTAAATTGAACATTTATGAGACTGAGCACCCATCCACCGAACCAAATCGAAACTCTAGAGCACAAGTGGCATTATTAGTCGCGGTTCGGTGGCTTCCCAGCGACTCGGTGGACCCGGTCCTGAAACAAGATAGAAAGTAAAGAGAGACGGATTGCAGAGCAGTTGGGAAAAGGATCGAGAGAGAGGTGTCGAGTCTCTCGAGGGAGTGTGCGTGAATTTTCATTCAGAGCGCGTAGCGGGTGTGTCTTTCGTCGTTTGTCGCCTCTGGTCGTGCCTGTATTGAAATCCTCCTTCATTAGTAGTGGTTGCTTTGCTAGTTTGTAGTAGGAAGGAGCTAAGGTGGGTACTGGGTACTCATTCCCGCTCTAACCATTCACCGAATTCCCTGTTCAATGGGTCGCACACTGAATACGCAATGACGTAATGTCCCCAGTTGCCAGTTACCCACCGTGGCAAGTAAAGAGCCGCGTGTACACTTTTACACTCGTGCACATACCGGAATTACTTGGCCCGGCGATGCGTGTGATGCGAGTCTGGCTTTGGGTCTCCACAGGGGAATCCGGATTCATTATGATCGGCTGCGATGTAATTTACGACCTGACACATAAAACCAACACTGATGTTAACAAGCGGAGAGCACTTGACGCTTTGGTGTCGCGTGTCTTCCCGGCTGCGATAAATTCACCTGCCGTAAAAGCACCTGACCCTCATCGAGTGGAGATGCTTATAATTCATTAGGATCAGATTTCAAAGACAATTGAGTGCGTAATCAGTTGCTGATTTTCAAACACATTTAAAGCTCCCTTCAACTAAAAAAGGTTCCAATGTCCGCAACCGGATAGTATTTGACGCTTAGGTGTCGCGTGTCTTCCCCGTCCCTATAAATTCACTTGCCCTAGAAGCACCTGACCCTCGCGGAATAGATCAACTGCTATAAAACACTAGAATGCAGATTTCCAAGACAATTAGACTCCATACTGATCTGATCTTTATCTTCCTCGCAAGTGTTCCTCTGCATTCAGGTGGAAATGACTTGACCTTCCGAACATCCATTCCTGTATTCCGAAACCCGGGACATCCGGATAAATCACTTGGTGCAGATTCTCTTCGAGTTACTTTGTATTCCTTGATGCAGATTGCAAAATATGTTTCAAGGTGCAGTTAGACTCAAGTTTTACCTCAGCTGTCTGCCCGTATATTGCCATACTCGAGAGTTACAGCCTAGCGATATACGGGTTACTAATCGCTAGCGGCGAGAAGACTCAAAGTGTTACGTGACACTTAACCTCTGAATTATAGTAAAACGTCCAAGATGATTACTGGCTTGAGTCCTTCGCAAAAAGTGTATCTTGATCAAGACCGCCCTCGCGTCACGAGTGGAAAAAATCTTTGGAGTATCTTGGAGATCCCACGTCCTGATTTTAGAGGTCTTAGGATTGGGAATGAATATATTCTTGACTTAACTGACTGATGCTTCCTACTTAAGGCTCCTTTCGAGGCCAGTTCTTCTGTATTGATACGATATGATGTGATACCCATAGATCCTGAGGATTCATCAATCAGATTTGTTAATCACCATTGTCCTTTTTTATGTTTCAGATCTAACGCTGCGGAGATGTCGGCGTTGAGGGCCGGGCTCTGCCGACGCAGGAATATCCTGTACCTGGTCATTTTATTGGCAGTGCGATCCTCGCATTCTGGTAAGTTCTTGCACAAAATTCCTCCTTCACAATGATCATTTTTTTCTGCACCGAGGAGCCGTCACGCTTAAGTCTCCGGCACGCTCGAAGCGGCAACAAAATGAGATTAGCTCGAGGGTGATTCGCACAAAAAGCCGAGGGGCAAGAAAAATATCGGGAAAGAAGTCTTCCCTGAAATTGAAAATTATTGAAATTTGAGATCGCTTCCAAAATCCTTTCCAGAGATTTTAACTTATTTCAAGGAATTTTATGAGAACTGGAGGGATTTTCTCTACGAACGGCATCTTGTCGTCGCTGAAGAAAAGATTTGTTGATTTTTAGTTGTACACTTCAGATTTCTTTACATGGAGTTTCCCATGGAATCTCGAGCTCCATATTCGTCCTTCAGTCAACTCTTAAGTCTTCCAGTCCTCTCTTGGTCTCGTTCTCCTCTACATTATCATTCTCTCTACTTCTTGATCGACTTCCGACTATGAAAAGCCGGTTTCCATGAGAGGTTAAAAACCACCTGAATACTTCGGAATAAGTTTATTGTGGCATTAGTCGCTCAACAAGTTCCATAAAATTACGACTTCCTAGCAGGTTCCCTGGAACTGAAGAGATTTCATGTCCACACAAAAGGAATATGACGCTTCCGACCATAAAAAGACAAAAAATCATCCACTCGATTTACTTTTTCCTCTCTTCGATGTTGGCATCTCCAATACTTTTAATAGTCAATTATTACGTACCATAAAGACCGTAAGTTGAAAGAATCAACGTTTATGAAGCGTTTTCAAAGCGTTTCCTATCCAAAAACATTCAAAAATATTTCTGAACCCTTCTTCGGTCAGAAACGCTTCCAAAACGCTGTATTCCATTAATTACAACTTCCAGGATCCCTGGAACCGAAGAGATTTCATGTCCCCAGATAAGGACAAAAAATTGTCGACTCGATTGACTTTTTCTTCTCTTCGAAGTTGGATCCTCCGATACTTTTAGTAGTCAATTATCACGTCCCATAAATTGAGAGATGACCGTTACGAATTCCTAATCTGCTAATATTCCTACTGAAGAATTCTATTACCTCTCGTTAAATTGCAATCTTTTTGAAGACGAATTCTGGGTCGAGTAAGAGGATCTTATGCCCATCCTTCTCTTTTTCCACATCTTTTGCTTATTTGTCCTACTTTAGTTGATCCTCTCTCCCATACTCGACCCTAACTACTAGCCTAGGTGGAAAGGTCAGCAGCGGTCATCCAACGAAAGACATAACGGAACGCGTGGGTGCAGCGTCAGCGTGACACGTATTAAGTAATCATATTAGTCTAGCTTGGAATAACGTGTTTGCTAATTCCACGGTCATCGATAATCTTCATCGAAATCCTCTTCCACATCTCTATCTCATCTCAAAGTCTCTCTGCTTTCCTCTTTCATCTCTAAACATTCTTTTACTAAATCAGTCCCACCGCGAAAAAAATTTTCAATTGCATCAATCCCACCGCTGTCACCAGTTAAGAAACCGAAGTTAACGCTCCCTAATTATTTTAATTTACCTTTCGAGGCAAAACTGTACTTGACCTTTGCACCACATCCGCGTGACCCTGAAAAATGAGAGGAATTTACATGCGAGGAGTGTAACTATAGCGAGCAGAGTATGCGGTTAATGGTAATGAACTTTCGCAAGGCAAGGTCGAGAGCGATGATTTCATAACATGAAACGACTCTGCTCTCGACTCTCGTAATATAAAAGCACCTGGTGGACTCTCTTTCTCTTTACGCGTAATGTACGCGTCTCTCTTCATCCCATCGCTGCTGCTTTCGAGAGAGTGTGAAAATGAAACAAGAGGTAAACGAGTGAGACAGTACATTGACTTTCACAGTATTCTTGCCGTCTCTCGGAGACTTTAAGGCTTTACCACTTTGTTGCCTCCTGCATTCTTATCGCGATTTACACCTTGGAAGCAGACGCAAAAATACCTGAGATTCATTTTTCAAACTGCAATAAAAAGTAGCAAATATTTATTTTCAAAGTTTTAAAATTGGGTTTAGGGAGCGTTTTCGAAGCGTTTTCAATCCGGAAATATTTTTAAATACTGATGAACGCTTTTTCCGGTGGAAACGCTTCCGAAACGCTGACAAAACGCTACAGATTTGGAGCTAAATTGTATTTTGACGCTTTTTTCAAGGAAAAACGCCTCAAGGAAGCGTTTAGGGACCGTTTCCAATCCGAAAATACTTGATAATACTTCTGAACGCTTTTTGCGGTAGAAACGCTTCCGAAACGCTTGAAAAACGCTGCAGATTTGGAACCAAATTGTGTTTCGACGCTTTTCTCAAGGAAAAACGCCTTTAGGAAGCGTTTAGGGAGCGTTTTCAATCCGAAAACATTTTAAAATACTTCCGAATGCTTTTTCTGGTAGAAACGCTTCCGAAACGCTTGCAAAACGCTTCAGATTTGAAGCCAAGTTGTATTTTGACGCTTTTCTCAACTAAAATTCTTTAAATTCTTATAAAAGTTTTAAAAACACCTTCAGGAAGCGTTTAGGGAGCGTTTCCAATTCGAAAATACTTCTAAACGCTTCCGATTAGACGCCAAACTTTATTTCCGCTCTTTTAAGTAAGCAAAAACCCCGAAATCACCTGAAAACTCTTGAAATCACATTTACGAAGCAAAAAACCATAACTGGGCTAAATAAATTGAGTGTTATTGCCTGACTATTGCGAAAAGCAAAACATTGACCTCTTTACTGTGATCATACCGTTACCTATTGTCGATCAAATATTTATTTGAGACATGATGCAGAGAGTAATGAACAGCTGGTCTTTTATGAATGAAGCAGTTAGATTTTAACTCATCATGAGAAAAAAAAACATAAAGATAAAAAAAAAGATATCTAAAAAACTAGAGATAAGAAAAGATATAGGCTTCTTTGAAAGAAGAGAAGAATATTCGATCCTCGTGACGGACGATAACTGTAACATGAAGAGTCAATAATTTTTGGCGAGTCAGTGCTTCAAGAAATGCTCTCCTCTCCTTTTTTTTATCGCTATCATAAATTTACTTGCCTTAGAATTAGAAGCAACAGACTTTTAAAGAGAGGATCGATCACAATGAAATATTCGATTCTTAATTCATTAAAGTTAGGCCTTAACGGTAAGAGTCAAAATACAAAAGTGGCATTGAAATCGTAAATCAAATGAGAAGGATGAATGGATTTCTTTGGGTGAAGAACGATTGTGAGACATTAATAGTCTTTATCGGCGACCTGTATAGAGACACGATGATAATCAACGTGTAGCAAAGCGCTTTGTGCGATTACGTGCTGAACTGCGTAACGTGGAGGCATGCAGGTCGAGCCCGTCATGGGACACGAGTCACGATGGTCCCCATTCACGGAGCTTGCTGTTCTCCGTACAATTCGATTCGCTGTAAACTGTCTGCACCTCCCACGGAATGCTGATTCCCAACACAAGCATCCCATTCTCTTGCGAAAAGTCAATAATGCGTTTGTACGAGAAGACAATCTCAAGATCTACAATCCAAGTGTCGATTGAGCAATTTAATAAATTTTTCAAAGATTTTTTCAATCCTTAAAATTCTTTTGAACGAATAAACTTATAAATTGCAAAAATAACGTTAATGAGGCGTTTTCGAGGCGTTTATAGTTGGAAAACATTTTTAAATACTTGTAAGGACTTCTTCGGGGAGAAACGCTGAATAAACGCTGAAAAAACGCTTCATAAACGCTTTAGAAACGCTTTCAAAACACTTCATAAACGCTAAAAAAACATTTCGAAGCGTTTATAGTTGGAAAACATTTTTAAATACTCACAAACATTTTTTCGGGTAGAAACGCTTCACAAACGCTTCCAAAACGCTCCATAAACGATTTCGAAATACTTCATAAACGCTTCCAAAACGTTTCTTATTTTGTACACATTTAACTAAATTTAATTTTTTGAATTGTCTAAAAAAATTTTAAATCACGTTTAAGAAGCGTTTTTAAGCGTTTTCCAAGCGTTTATAGTTTTAAACATTTTTAAATACTTATAAACACTTCCTCGAGTAGAAACGCTTCATAAAAGCTTTCAAAACGTTTCTCATTAAAACGTTTAACAGTTTTGTACACTCTTAACTAAATTTAATTATTTTAATGAAGCGTTTTTGAAGCGTTTTCAACACATTTCTAATCCGGAAAGATTCAATAATTCCTTAAGACCTATTTTTTACTAGAAACGCTTCCAAAACGCTTCCATATTTGACACTGAATGCTTGAAATACCTTATAAACAAAATCTCTATTAGTAATCTTTCAGGAAGCGTTTTCCAAGCGTTTTCGCAGCGTTTCTAGACCAAAACCATTTTAAAATACTACAGAACCCATCTTTAGCTAGAAACGCTTCTAAAACGCTTCCATATTTGAAACTGAATGCTTAAAATACCTTGAAAACCACGTCTCTATTATTAATCTTTTGACAAGCGTTTTCCAAGCGTTTTCACAGCGTTTCTAAACCAAAACCATTTTAAAATACTACAGAACCCATCTTCTAATAGAAACGCTTCCAAAACGCTTCCCATTTTAAGCCAAAGTGCATTTAAAAAAAATTTGTAAACACTTCAAACACTTGAAATCCACGAAATCGAAATCTGTTCTCTGAAGAATTGACTACCCTTCACAAAAGAACCTATCAAATCAAATCAAACTCCCAAAATAATTGCGTTAAAATAAATAGAAACAATATATACTCAGAGAAGGCAGAAACAGAGACATGAAAGATCAACAATCGTGTCGCTGATGGGAGTTAGGACATTTGGGGAACAATTGAAGGCAACCACTGTGTGCGACACTTCAATCCCGGAGAAATTGCGAAAACGATGAATGCTAGAGAGATAGGGAGACGAGAGGGATGCTGGATGCTGTATTCCGTATTCTGTATTCTGTATTCTATGTTCTCGCCATACAATTCGTTCGACTAGGGTGAGGGTGTTAATGAGAATTCGCCCACGTACATGTTCGCGCCATATGACGCTTTGACTCATTCCGTTGTTGAGCCGGAGAGCCAGAAGCAGGTCCAGGTCCACCCTCCAAACAAACATATCCCAGCAGTAATTACTATGATAAACGTCTCATCCTGAGGGTACATTCACCAAGCTTCTTGTGCACTCATCAATTTATCTTCCGTGCACTTGAAAATAAATGAGTCTGCATAAACTCACGATCCATCGAAGCCCTGATAATACCAGCTTCGTAATTTCTTAAAGTACACTTGTCAATTAAGTCTGACATTCAAATATTTGCCAATCCCTTTCCTGCTTCGAACTTTTAAGATACCTAAAACCTTGTCTAGCAAAAACGTTGCCAAGGAATTTAAAAATATAACAAAGGAAAGTAAATTCCGGAATGTTGATACCTTAATCATAATACACGCTTCAGCTCGGGAAAATCAATGTTAAAGGGTACCTTCTATCGACTAGCTGCCGTTACCAAGACAATAACCTGATTCTCTCTTTTTGTTACAGCTCCAGTATACGATCAAGATACCACACAAGTAGCAGAGTACGATGGAGGTATGTTCAAGTTTTTGTTTCTCTAAAAACCGTTATCCGACGTCAGATGAAATGACCTTTATAGAAAAGACAACAGCTTTCAATTTTCCAGCAATATTAAAAATGGAAACAATGTTGAAATCCTAGTAGCAATATTGTAGCTCCTGGGACCAAAAATCCTAAAACTAATATTGATTTCCACCAACTGATAAGCTTTTCTCCACAGGTGCGGCAGGTTGTTATTATAATTATGAACATTACGAAGAGGGTGACCGTATCGTAACGAACGAGCCATGTCTAAACTGCACGTGCCACAACCGAATGTTGATGTGCTACTTGAGGGTATGTCCATTCACGAAGGCAATCGGTCAGGATTGTGTCGTCGAAAAACGACCCGATCAATGTTGTCCGGTGATAACATGTCCCGAGGTACCAGTGCAACTCCTGACATCCACTACCAACACTCCAGCAAGTTCTGGGTCAAGTGAAGTCGGCTTCCGAGACAATTATGGTTGCAACGTGAACGATCGGTTCTATGCCGATGGCGCTCAGCTTCCAATCGATTTCCATAATCCATGTGAACTCTGCTATTGTATCAGGAACAGGACGACTTGTGTCATGCAGGAATGCACACTGAGAGTCGCGGGATGTAGGCCAATTTATCAACCGGGAGTCTGCTGTCCAGTCAAATATAGCTGTGGTATGTATCAATATCTGCATCTTTCTATTTTTCTTCTTTATTATTATTCTTCTGCTTGTGAAGACAATTGGGAACAGATTGATCAGCAAGAACTTTGATATTTCTAGATTATGACGAAATAACGGACGAAACAACGCCTACACCTGGCCTCCTGATGACCACGACTATGGCACCTGGTATTAGTGGACCGCAATGCTCCCACGAAGGAAAATTGTACGAAGATGGAGAACTAATTTATTCAACGCAGCCTTGTGAACACTGCTACTGCTTCCGTGGTGATATAGCCTGTGCCGTTCAAGACTGCGGTACGCCAATGAAGACCCATGGAAAGAATTGCACTGCCCTTCCCCCGCCAGAGGGAGAGTGCTGCCCAACCACGTATCAGTGCGGTAAGAACTCAATTTGTTTTGAAAATTCATCAATCTTAAAAATAGAGTCGTTATCCTCTCAGTCCAATTCAATCTTTTCAAGATTGGATTCAGACCTTCAAAGTCTAAGTATGCTTTCTCTATTTCAGAAAATGATTTCGAAACCGTGACATCACACATTCCAGAAGATGAAGACGAGCAGAAGACTGAACCTGGTATGGAAACAACTGTGGAAGCTGGTGCTGCTGTCACTCAAGGAACCGTGCCGGATGATAAGAAAGAAGAGAAACCTGAGGAGTTCCCAGGAGCAAATAACTTGATTCCGGAAAATCATGAATTTGGTGATAGGACTACGGAGAGTGCCGAAGAGGGTATGAAGACAGAGAAGCCTAGCGAAGAGGAACTGATGACTGTTTCACCGATAGAGAGTGAGACACCTAAATCTGAGGAAACAACACCAACAGCTTCTCTTCCTGAAACTGAGGATAAGACTTTGGCACCTGAAGGAGAGGAAAAGGAGGAAGGTACGAAAGAAGTTCCAGAAACTCCAGTCACTGAAGAAGTTCCATCAGATGTGACTGAGACATCTAGCCCTGCTCCAGAGCTTCCATCCAGAACGGGAGACGAAACTACGGTAGCTGAAGAACAGGCTCCTGTAACTTCGACTCCAGAAACGGAAGAAAAATCAACAGCAGAGCCGGGCACTCCTGAAGAGACTTCGACTGGAAAGGAAGAAGAGGTCACTGAAAAGACTGTGGATGTAACTTCCGCTGGTGAAGCTTCCTCCGATCAGACCGAAAGTACTCTCTCACAAACGACGCCTAAAGAAACTGAGAAACCAGAGTTGGAACCGGAGTCAGTGGAACCGGAAGTAACAACTCTAGGAGCTGGAGAGGCTTCTACTTTGCCTACCGAAATTAAGGGAAGTACCGAAGCCGAAAAGGAAACACCAATTGAAGTGACTGAACCTTCTCTTGTGACAGTGACGCCAACATCTGGTGACGCTGGTTTATCAACTGAAGCTGTTGAAGAAGAAAAGGTTACCCCTGAAGAAGTCTCAAGACCTGCGACAGAAGGAGCTGAAGGAATCACTGAAGTTTCCAGCGAAACTGCAACTGAAGCTGAAACATCTGAGGAACCTGTCATTCCTACCTTGGGTCCTTCGGGCATCTTACCTCCAGTAAGAATGCCAGAACACAAGAAAGAAGACAGTGAATCAGTCAACGAAGTTGAAGTTGGTGAGGGATATAGACCTACCGGACGTCCGGATATTCCAACTGATGCTCAAGTGACCGAAACCAACGAATTTGGACCAACCACTTTCGTTCCTACGACTTATTTACCTCCCGTGACAACAAGTAGCGATCAAACAACTATTTCGGAAGAGTCTGTTGGAAAAACTACTGAAAAATCTATGACAGAAGAGAAAACAGAGAAGCCAGATGTTTCGGTGAGTGAGGGTGAAGTTACGGTTGTGCCTGAGACTGAAGGAAAATTGACAACTGTTGCACCGGAAGAAGGTCCGATCGTATCTTCAGAAGGTCCTAAGGAAGTTACTGAAGAGGCGATAGAATCAACTGAAGGTCCTAAAGAATCTCCTGAAGGTCCTATGGAAGTTACTGAAGAGGCGATAGAATCAACTGAAGGTCCTAAAGAATCTCCTGAAGGTCCTTCGGAAGTTACTGAAGGTCCTAAAGAATCTACTGAAGGTCCTAAAGAATCTCCTGAAGGTCCTGCGGAAGTTACTGAAGGTCCTAAAGAATCTACTGAAGTTCCTAAAGAATCTACTGAAGGTCCTAAAGAATCAACTGAAGTTCCTAAAGAATCTACTGAAGGTCCTACCGAAGTTACTGAAGGTCCTAAAGAAGCCACAGAAGGTCCCAAAGAAGATACAGAAGGTCCTAAGGAAGTTACCGAAGCTCCTAAAGAAGTCACAGAACCTTCACAGGAAGCTACCGAAGGTCCGAAAGAAATCACCGAAGGTCCGAAAGACATCACCGAAGCCCCCGAAGAAGTCACCGAGGAAGGTACTGCTGAGGTGACAACACCACTGCCTTCAGGAGAGGAACAGCCAACCGAAAGCAGTTCTACTGTTAAGGAACCAGCAACTGAAGAAAAGGTCACTGAACCCACATCTGGTAAAGAAGGATCAACTGAGTCGACATCGACCGAATCTGGTGCTTCAGAAGAACCAACTGATGTAGAAAAGGAGACAGAACCCAGTGTTTCTGAAGGAACTATCAAAACTGATGAAGTCACAGAATCTATTGAATCTGAGAAGGAACCGGAAGGAGGACTAACGCCAACGGAGGAAGCTCTTCCAGGAACCGAAGGTCCAACAATGAAAGTAGATATTACAGAAACTCCAGTTGCAGAATCCGAAGCAACGACAGCTGCAGGAGAAGCGACAAAGACTGAAGAGGAGACTTCTGTAAAAGCAGAACCGACTGAAGAATCAGTTACGGGAGGATCTGGAACAGAAGAAGAAATCACTCCTGAACAAACAGAGACACCTATTTCTGGAGAATCGACTCCCAAAGTTGAAACTGAAAGCGAAACATCACCCACGTTGGTTACAGAAGAAGAAGCTGTAACAACTGCTAAGGTTCCTGTTATCGAGGATAGAATAACTGAAAGTTCTGTTAGTGAAGAACAACCAACTGAAGCTCCTCATAAAGAGACTGAAGTCACTCCTGAGAAAGAAGCAAGTGAAGCTCCTGTAACTGAAGAAGCGGCCACCACGCCAACTCTTGAAAGTGAGACGGAACCGTCAATGAAGGAGGAGTCCACCGAGGCAAGTGTTGGAAAGGAGGAAGAGGTATCGAAGACACCTGAAGAAGTTGTAACCCCTGAAGAAGTCGTGACACCTGCAGGAGAAACTAAAACGGAAGTGACAGAGGAGGAGCAAGTAACGAAGATCAGCATACCAACTGAGATGAAACCAGATCAGGAAGGTTCTTCCCCTGCGACACCACCTGAGGAAACATCGCCAGTTGAAGTTGAACCTAGTCCAGAGACTGAATCCGAACCGCCTCTAGAAGAGCATCCTTCAATGGGAATTCCAGGAGAAGGAAACTGTCTCGTAGATGGTCAGTCTTACCAGAACAACTCCGAAATTCCACCAGCCAATGCCTGTCAACTCAGTTGTCGCTGTATCAGCAGTATTGTTCAGTGTGATCTAGTCCATTGTTTACCACCTCCTGTTCACTTAGCAAATTGCACTCCACTGCACACCGGCTCTGACAGCTGCTGTCCTATGTACGCCTGCGATGCTGAAACTCCTGTCACCTTAGAATCTGATAACCAAATGGCAGGAAAGACACCAGCTTACGAAACAACTGATGAGACTGCCAAGCCTTCCCTTCCTGAAGAAGCAACTACAATTGGAGTTGAAATATCTTCAACAGAGAAGGAAACTGTTCCAGAAACTGTAGAGCCAGAGGGACAGACAGTTTCTAGCACGTATGAACCATCTACGGAACCTTCGGAAACAACTAAACCGGAAGAGGAAGCTACCAAACCAGTTGCTTCTTCCAGTGAAATGACCGAAGCTCCTGCTTCAACAGAAGAGACAGAAACTAAATTAGGTGAAACAACTTCCTCTGGTGAAATAGTCCCAACAGCCACTACCTCACCAGCGCAGGAATTACCCAGCTCATCTGAATCTAGTCCTGCTCCTGAAGTTGAAACAGAAGGCACTGAAGCGTCCGTATCCAAAGAGACAATCCCAAGTTCGACAGCTGAAGAAGCTTCCGAAACCCCGATGAAGGAAGAATCTACGGAGAAAACTACACCAGAGGCTGGAACTGAAGCTGGAAAATCAGATTTAACAACTGAACCAGGTTTGGAAAGCACAGAAGCTGCTACTGAAGGCAAGATTCCTGTTGAAGTCACTACGGCAAAATCGGATCAAGAACCAGAAGAAAAAGAACCAGAAGAGAAAGAATCTGGAACTGTAGCGCCAGAAGAACCTGCTAAGCCCGAGGAGGGAGCTACGACATCTCCAACATCTGGTGAAGAAGGATCAACGACCTCGACATCAGTCGAAGAATCTTCCAGCACATCTGGACCAACAGAGGAAAAAACAGTTGTCACTGAAGAAACCTCTAAACCAGTAGAAACTTCAACCGAAGAAGAGGGAACAACTCCTTCTGTAGAGAAAGAAACAGTTAAAGCAGAATCTCAGGAACCAACAGAACCATCTCAAGTTCCAGAAGGTACATCTCCATTGCCAGAAACATCATCTGAGGAAGCAGAGACACCGACTGGCGAACCGGAAATCACAATTGAAACTTCGAGTCCCTCTTCTGAGAGTGAATCAACTGAAGAAGCTGTAAAGGGAAGCAGTACTGAATCTATCACAACGGTAGGTGAAGAGGTTTCGCAACCAGCTGAAGGAACCGAAGCACCAGTTTCAGGACAAGAACCAACTGAGCCAAGTGTATCTTCTGAATCGGAGGCTACAACAGTACATGAGGAACCTGGAAAGGAAGCTTCAATGGGAACTGAAGGACCAGTAAAGGAATTGCCGGAAGGAACCGAAGAACCTGCAAAGGAAGCTCCAATGGGAACTGAAGGACCAGTGAAGGAATTGCCAGAAGGTACTGAAGCACCAGTGAAGGAATTGCCAGAGGGAACCGAAGCACCAGAAACCGAGTTACCAGAAGGAACCGAAGTACCCCAAACGGAAGCTCCTGTAGAAGCTGAAGTTCCTGAAATGGAAATTCCAGCTGGAACTCAAGCACCAGAAGAAGAAACTCCAGGCGTAACTGAAACACCAGAAACCGAATTGCCGGAAGGAACTGAAGGTCCAGTAAAGGAATTGCCAGAAGGAACTGAAGAACCTGAAAAGGAATCTCCAGCCGGAACTGAAGGACCAGTAAAGGAATTGCCAGAAGGTACTGAAGAACCTGAAAAGGAAGCTCCAATGGGAACCGAAGGACCAGTGAAGGAATTGCCGGAAGGTACTGAAGAACCTGAAAAGGAAGCTCCAATGGGAACTGAAGGACCTGTAAAGGAATTGCCGGAAGGTACTGAAGCACCAGAAAAGGAAGCTCCAATGGAAACTGAAGGACCAGTAAAGGAACTGCCAGAAGGAACTGAAGGACCAGTAAAGGAACTGCCAGAAGGAACTGAAGAACCTGAAAAGGAAACTCCATTAGGAACTGAAGGACCAGTCAAGGAATTGCCAGAAGGTACTGAAGCACCAGAAACTGAGTTGCCAGAAGGAACTGAAGGACCAGTAAAGGAACTGCCAGAAGGAACGGAAGAACCTGGAAAGGAAGCTCCGATGGGAACTGAAGGACCAGTCAAGGAATTGCCAGAAGGTACTGAACTACCTAAAACAGAGTTGCCAGAAGGAACTGAAGGACCAGTAAAGGAATTGCCGGAAGGAACTGAAGAACCTGAAAAGGAAGCTCCTATGGAAACTGAAGGACCAGTAAAGGAATTGCCGGAAGGAACCGAAGAACCTGGAAAAGAAGCTCCAATGGGAACTGAAGGACCAGTGAAGGAATTGCCAGAAGGTACTGAAGCACCAGAAGCCGAGTTGCCAGAAGGAACTGAAGCACCTAAAACGGAAGCTCCTGTAGAAGCTGAAGTTCCTGAAATGGAAACTCCAGCTGGAACTGCAGCACCAGAAGGGGAAACTCCAAGCGCAACTGAAGCACCAGAAACAGAATTACCGGAAGGAACTGAAGTACCAGAAAAGGAATTGCCGGGAGGAACTGAAGTACCAGAAACGGAATTACCTAAAGCAACTGAAGGACCAGTAAAGGAATTGCCAGAAGGAACTGAAGTACCAGAAACGGAATTGCCGTCAGTAACTCAAGTACCTAGAATAGAACTACCAGCAGGAACTGAAGCACCAGAAGCGGAAATTCCATCTGTAACTGAAGTTCCAGAAAAAGAATTGCCTGAAGGAACTGAAGAACCTGAAAAGGAAGCCCCAGTCGTAACTGAAGGACCAGTAAAGGAATTGCCGGAAGGAACTGAAGAACCTGAAAAGGAAGCTCCAATGGGAACTGAAGGACCAGTAAAGGAATTGCCAGAAGGAACTGAAGAACCTGAAAAGGAAGCTCCAATGGGAACTGAAGGACCAGTAAAGGAATTGCCGGAAGGAACTGAAGAACCTGAGAAGGAAGTTCCAACAGAAACTGAAGGACCAGTAAAGGAATTGCCGGAAGGAACTGAAGAACCTGAAAAGGAAGCTCCAGTGGGAACTGAAGGACCAGTGAAGGAATTGCCAGAGGGTACCGAAGTACCAGAAACCGAGTTGCCAGAAGGAACTGAAGCACCCAAAACGGAAGCTCCTGTAGAAGCTGAAGTTCCTGAAGCAGAAATTCCAGCTGGAACTAAAGCACCAGAAGAAGAAACTCCAGGCGCAACTGAAGCCCCAGAAACAGAATTGCCGGAAGGAACTGAAATACCAGAAACGGAATTGCCGGAAGGAACTGAACTACCAGAAACGGAATTACCTAAAGGAACTGAAGGACCAGTAAAGGAATTGCCAGAAGGAACTGAAGTACCAGAAACGGAATTGCCATCAGCAACTCAAGTACCTAGAATAGAACTGCCAGCAGGAACTGAAGCACCAGAAGCGGAAATTCCATCTGTAACTGAAGTTCCAGAAAAAGAATTGCCTGAAGGAACTGAAGCACCTGAATCGGAAGTTCCAAGTGGATCTGAAGCACCAGAAACAGGTATTCCAGCCGCAACTGAAGCACCTGGATCTGAAGTTCCAGAGACGGAATTGCCAGAAGGAACCGAAGTTCCTACATCTGAGAAAACTTCCACAGAATCTATCGCTAACGAAACATCTTCAATTACCTCAGCAACTGATGCAACACCTGAAGAGCCAACCGCAACCAAAGAAACTCCTACTGAAATTGCCAGCGAAGGTACGACACCAGAAACCAGTCAGCAACCAACGGAAATTAGTACCTCAGAATCTGAATCTCCCAAACCTTCCACTGAAGAATCTGCTACTGAAGTCTCACTAGGATCTAAAATAACTGAGGAATCTGAACCTACAAAGGAGACGCCAGTTGAAGAAGCAACACCAACTGAAGTCTCTCCTGCAAGTGAAGTACCTGCAGGTACGGAGAAGATCGGCAGCGGTGTGGAAACTGAAGAGCCAGTAGAGGAAGAGAAACCTACGACGAGTTCTGACGTTTCGGAAGCGACAATTGTCACAGCTTCACCATCTGTTCCTGTTGAAGGCGAACAAACGACAGCTGGAGCTGCAGAAGAACAAACAACTCCTCAAGGAGAGTCGGAAAGTACTCCAGAGAAAGAAACTCAGCCAAGTGTAGATGAATCTCAACCTACTGAAGGAGCTTCGACTGAGGGATCTTCGACTGAGGGATCTTCGACTGAAGGATCTTCCACTGAAGGATCTTCGACTGAAGGATCTTCTACTGAAGGATCTTCCACAGAAGGATCTTCAACAGAGGGATCTTCAACTGAAGGATCATCAGCTGCTCCCAGTGAGGAACCAACAGAAAGCACCACTTCATCAACAGAAATCAAGGAAGCTGAACCAGAAGCACCAACCAAAGCTCCGGAACCATCATCCACAGAAGCTGTCGAAGAAGCCACTGAAGGCGATTTGCAACAACACGTCGACGAGGAATCTCCAGAGGTCTCAGAGAAACCTAGCCATCCAGATGGTGAAGGCCAGTTGACAGTCCGACCAGACGAAGAAGCTGGTCCTGGCTCCTACGACCAATCGACCAAAGCCTCACCCACTGGTGGTGCCCAATACCCAGATCAAGCTGTGACAGACGAGATGAGTCCCAACTTCCCAATTGACGGTGGCACTATTCTCAACCCTGATGATGATTACGACATGGAAGATGATAAGGAGATTTATGGACCAGGTACCTGCCGCTATGGAGGCAAGGTCTACATGTCTGCTCAGCAGATACCAAGAGATGATCCTTGCGATTTCTGCTTCTGCTTCAGAAGCGATATTATCTGTTTACAACAGAGCTGTCCGCCACCTATTCCTGGATGTCACGAGGAGCCAATCAGTGGCTTCTGCTGTCCTAGGTACGAGTGTCCTGTGTCCATGGCCACGAGTCTTAATGTAACGACGACAACGACCACGACAACAACTACTCTTCCACCACATTTCCTCTCCCACGCTTATAAGGGAGCGACAAGGCGGAGCGGTTGCCAAATTCGTGGCAAGGCCTACGGCGTCGGAGAAGTCATCAGAGCAGCCTCTGGACCGTGCCTTCAATGCACGTAAGTGTCTTATCTCTTTTAAAGATTTCAAATAGATATTTTTGAAAAATATTTCGAAATTCCTTAAAAATGTTGAAATCCGGCAAAAAATAAACAGAAATTGAAATACTACCCTTTCAAAGGCGTTTTCGGAGCGTTTCGGAAGCGTTTCTGAAGTGTTTTCAAGTCACAATCGCTTTAATACACTTTTAAGGTTTTAATTTATTATAAACGCTTGGAAAACGCTTGGAAAACGCTTAAAAACGCTTCTTATTTGCAATAAAAATTAGTTTTTTCATTTTTGACCATCTAAAATTCTAAAAATGTAAAGCTCTCAGTTATGGAGACTTTAGATATTTAAAATTGCAATACTACCATTTCCAAAGCGTTTTCGAGGCGTTTTCCAAGCGTTTTCCAAGCGTTTCTGAAGCGTTTTCAAGTCACAATCGCTTTAATATACTTCTAAGGTCTTAATTTATTATAAACGCTTGGAAAACGCTTCCTATTTGCAGTAAAAATTAGATTTTTCATTTTTGACCACCTAAAATTCTAAAAATTAAACGCTATCAGTTATGGAGACTTTATATATTGAAAATTGCAATACTACCATTTCTAAAGCGTTTTCAAAGCGTTTTTGAAGCGTTTCTTCAGCGTTTCTTCAGCGTTTTCAACTGAAAATGGTTGTAACATACTTCTGACGTCTTCCTCCACTAGAAATCCTTCGAAAACGCCTCCAAATTAAAACCAAAAACGTCATCCTAAGCATTTTTTTTCAAAAACCAAATATTCTCCTGTGAACATTACTAACAAAAGTGTGAATTTTTTTTCAGTTGCGGTGGGGATGGCAACATGAAGTGCGATCCCAAGGTTTGCTCTCCCGAGCCGATGCTGAGGCAGATGATCGCAGCAGCGACCGCACGAAGACGGAGATGAGCCATCCGTGTTTGATTAAGTGAATTCGACAATTAAATCAAGCGAGAAGTGAAGGAACAGTGTTGTATAAAAGTGAAAAAAAAAACGTTACTCTAGACTACTTTATTTCGTGGGACACAGACAATTAAGTGCTTAGCGAAAATGAACAAAGTGGCCAAAACGCAAACGTTTATATATATATATTATATTATGTTATATATATATACACACATATATATAAAAGAAAAAGAATGGGAGTAAGGCGCGTTCCAAGTGCCAAATGGAAGACTACGATGACGAATCACATTTTATGGACAGTATAACGTCAATTTTAAGCTGTAAGCGATCGATCTCTAGAAAAAAAGCGAAAATTAACGAGGATGATGAGGAAACAGCGAAACACACGAGACTTATGACTGTGCCTTTGTTGTTGCCAATTTGGCACTTTTGTGACAGCAGCAACCTAGCCATATCACTGTCAAAAAACGTCCTCGGCAGAATCTGATCGAAATTTTTGACGAAACGGTTCGACAATTTGGAGGGTAAACGTAGTTAGGTAAAATGATAATGAAATATCGAAATGAAACGAACTGCATCACGACTTGTAAAATTTGTGAATTACGTATAATTAACTCTTATAAATATTACAAGTCGTGGTTTAGTAAATCGCTCTTATTTAGTCCATTAAATGACACTAACGGGGGCGCAATCCTCGCTCAACAACTAATCACTAAATAAAAACCGAAATCACTCTCTTCTGGATTACCCCTCTCGATTAAATTCCACTTGGAATTATTTCCTTGACAGTAAAATCGATTTTTAGCTGCTTTTTATATTATCTTTGTAAGACAATTCGTTCATCGAGGAAATGTTGATCGGAATTTTGTTGAGAGGGATTTAACAGCAGAGTTGCATATTAGCTTCAGAGCTGGGCACAAAATTCAGATGACTTACTTGAAAAATGAAATCTCTACTGTGGTATTATATTATATTACAATTTTTTGTAACTATTGCCCAACTCTCGTCAGTTTATACTATCTGCGTACTTCGTATTTATAAGTATAGAATAAAACTATTTACGCGCATTAGAATTTTCTTGTGGAAAATGATTCTAGATGTTTGACCACACGTGCCACCTATAGATCCAGACTCCGGTGTATTTATATATATTTATGTATCGATCGGTGTTGTTTCAATAAGAGAATGTGAGAGGAAAAAGAACCTCGGAACGTATGCGCAACTCAAAGCTCAAATAGCGGCTCGCGAGGAGGACCGGACATGAATTCGCTTCTCCGGCGAGCCGGCATCATTATATATAAATATATAAATATATAGATTTTTAAATATATGAATACATTTATACACTTCTTTTTACATTGTACTCCCTTTATGATACTTAAGCGATGACAATTCCCATGCCTTTGTATGAAGATGGTTAAAAAACACTCCAAGGAAAAATATTGCTCTCTTCCTTAGCCTCGGAGCGTCAGCATTACATTTTTAATCAAAAAGTCAATTTTTAGCGTCAATTTCAAGCGTTTCCTGAGCGTTTTCTAGGCGTTTCTAGGCGAAGAAAGGCTCAGAAGTATTTTGAGATGATTCTGAGTTCGAAACGCTGTGAAAACGCTCAAGAAACGCTTAAAAACGCTTAAAAACGCTTCTTAAACGCTTTCTGAAAGCTTTTAATATGAAAGTATTACAATCTTTGTATTTAGTATGGAGAATCTCATAGGTGGGGTTTTTTAATGTATAAAAATCAATTTTGGGTTTCAGAGGCAGCGTTTTCCAAGCGTTTCTAAGTGAAGAAAGGCTCAGAAATACTTTAAAGTGATTCTGAGTTCGACACGCTTCGAAAACGCATCGAAAATGCTCCTTAAACGCTTTCTGAAAGCTTGTAATATTGAAGTATTACAAGGTTTGTATTTAGTATCGAGTCTCATAGCTGGGAATTTTTTCCTGTATAAAAATCAATTTTGGGTTCCAGCGGGAAGCGTTTTTTGAGCGTTTCTAATTGGAAAATATATCTTTGATTGAAAACGCTTCTAAAACGCTTGAAAAACATTTCGGTAGAATTTTTAAAATTGAGGGTTTCTAAACCTGGGACCGTATCTTTTTTAAGGTTTAGATCTTTTATAGTAAAAAAAATAAATATTCAAGCATTTTTTGAGCGTTTTCTGAGCGTTTCTTAATGGAAAATATTTCAAACAATTCTTAAGATTATGAAACGCTGAGAAAACGCTCAGAAAACGCCTTGAAAGGCCTGTAATTTCAGGGTTAAAAATGGGGGAACTTTTGTAAAAATTGTAAAATCTTGTATTTTTCGCGTTATTTATAGTGTATGTAAAGCAGCTTTAAAAAATTAGATGACAATGAAATTGAAAAAAAACGACGCTTGGAGACTTCGGGACATGGGACGCAAAAATGAGATTTAACAGAATCAGTCTGTTGTTGCACGATACTGCGCATACTGTCTACACTATATTTATGTATAATTAGACTAGAAACGAAGACAAAGTATTGTATTCCTGTCTTCCTGACAAGTCCGCAATGTACACGATATTTACATTTTGACGACTCTTTTTTTTCACAAAAAAAAAAAGGAAAGAAGCCTGTACTAAGTCTAAGATGAGAAATCCGTCTCGGAGGCGATTAGGTAGCTTTTAAAACAATTTGCCATCGGCCATCTGGTTGCGAAGAAGAATAATTTCTAATTCAAATATCTGAACCACAATTTTTCTAAATTACTGGGAAACTAAAAATTAATCCAAAAAGGTAAATAATCACCTCACTAGACAATTCAGCTGATTTTGCAGAAATTCAAGAGGCAGAGACTGACAAACTTCGCGTATACGTTTTTTTTTCTAGATTTTATTTTAGTTCATTTAGATTCGTTCTATTTAATTAATTGTCACTTCTGCCTCACGAAAGAGTAACAATCAGCCTCTGTGTACACAAATTTCGTCCAACTGACGATAAACAAACTTTGGGAATTCATATTTAAATAATTGACGAATAAAATTTTTTTTTAAATTAGTAAAAAGATTATTTGATTTTTTATGAAATATTTTGCTTCCAAAGTGAGTTTATTGTCATTTCCAGCCCTTTAGCAGTTAGTGAAATATAGTATTTATATCTTCATACACCCACGCATAGAATTTTCTGAAATGTGTATCAAATGTAGTGATTCGCATAAAATGATAGAAATGTGCTTAACAAATATTTGCATGCTAAACCAGACCGAATGAAATGTGCAAAAAAAAATATCCCTGTGCGTCAAATATTCACTGAATGACTGAGAATCAGTGAAAGTTAGGTACGTGAAAATTTATAGTAAAGATTCCGAAGTTTTCGACCCAAGTCTTCCGTCACGTCTCTCCAAATACAGTAGATATTCTTTAATTAATCGAGTGACATTTTGATTCAGATTTCGAATCGTTCGATTTTTTATGATTGCAATCGATAAGGAAGACTGTTTTACTCTGATTGTAAAATTTCGAATGATTTGTGAATTTGAGAGTTTTCTTTTTTTTGTTAATACGAAAAATATACTCTAATTTTCGAGTGTAATCCATCGTCGTTTGCCGCGTATTACAATATGTGATAATCGAAGAAACGAGCGAATAGTCGGTTGTATCTTATCGGTATAATCTTGACCACTATGTCTAAGACAGTACGTGCTAGTATAAAGTGTCCTTTTATATGAATAAATGATTTTGTATGTCAACTGTCTATTTTTCTGTTTTATTATTTCCCTAATCAGTGAAAATTTTCTCATTACTTGAATCCTGATTTTTATATAGATTTGCTGAATTTTAAAAAGTGAGTCTCGAAAATTTCGCACACATTTTTTTTGCAAACCTGATATTGGCTTCTAAATGACTTGAAATTGTAACAAGGAAAACAAAATAATAATAATGCACATGTTGATTTTCTGGTCTCTTAAAATTTTACAAAAAACTTCAAAATCCTTCAAAATTCGTTAAAATCTCACAAAATGCCATGAAAACCTTTCAAATTTCACAAATTTTTAATAAGAATCATAAAAAACTCTCGGATTCTTTTTAGAAGCCTTAAAATCTTGAAATCCCTAATAATTTGACGATATCTTTCAAAATTCCTTTAAATTCTACGAAATCTTTTGAGTCATAAAAATCGTTTAAATTCCCTCAATAAAACTTTAAAATCCTTCAAAATCCATACAGTATTTTAAAAGATAAAAAAATCTCCTGAAATTCGTTAAAATTCGACAAAAACTGGTAAAATTCGTAGAAATTTTTTTAAATTCCTTAAAAATCGTCAAAATTCCTTACGATGCGTTAAAATCTCTGAAAATTCTTTAAAATTCCACGAAAAATTTTTTAATTCCGTAAAACCGTAGAAACTGTTTGAAATCTCTTAAAATTTCTACAAATTTTAATTTCAAAATCCATTAAATTTCTTTAAAATTCCACTACATATTCTTAAATTCTTTAAAATTCTACAAAATTCTTTTGAATTTAATGAAAACTACTTAAAAATCGTAAAAATCCCTTAAAATCTCTAAAAAATTCCTAGAAACATCTTAAAATTTCTTAACATTTAAAATTTCTGTAAATCATTAGAAATCTTGCCAAATTCAATGCCAAGTTCCTTAAAAATTCTACAAAATCTCTTGAAATTACATAAAAAATATTTGAAATCTCATAAAATTCCATAAAATCCCTCGTAATTCGTAGAAATCTTTTAAAATATCTTAAAATTCCTTAAAACCCCCAAAAAACTTCCAAAACTTTTGAAATTCCTTAGAATTTCACGAAAACCTTAGAAATCGCTGAAATTCTTTGAAATCTTTTTAAATTCTTAGAAACCTCTTAAAATTTCTCTAAATTTCAAAACATATAGAATCCCTTTTAAAACGCTAATAATTCTTGAAAGTCTCTTAAAATTGCATAAATTCCTTTAAAATTTCGCAAAATATCCTAAAATCCCTTAAAATTCTACGAAATATTTTTTTAAATCCTAAAACTCTTTTGAATTTTCTAAAAATCACTTAAAAATCGTAAAATTCTCAGAAAATTGTTAAAAATTTTACAGTAACATTTAACATTCCTTTAAATATCTTTAAAATCCGTTACAAATATTTAAAATCTTATAATCTTAGAAATCATAAAATTCTAGAAAATCTGATTTAAAATCTCTTAAAATTGCTAAAAACTTCTTGAAATTCTTTGAATTCTATGATAATATTTCCTATATATCCTTAAAATTCATGAAAATTGAAAATTGTCAAAATTCACTAAAATTCCTAGAAATCTTTTGAAATTTTCTTTCTAAAAAAAAGGTAGTTAGTATAACAAAATGTCTCAATAAAATCTCGGATAAATTATTATTTCAAATGTACTCTCTAAATTTGAATTAGTGAAATTCCATTGCTTTTTCAATAAGTTGAACTTTTAAAACGTAAAATAAATAATCGTGCACGTGTTGGTTTCCTAAGTTAAAAATACGTAGAGCTGACAATGATAGTTTCTAATAACCACCCACAACGTTTATTTTTAACGATAATTAAGATTACTGGACATCAATAATAAAATTAAATATATTCCAATTAAGAATTCGATAGAGAATCCAAAATAAATAATAATAAATAAATAAAATAAATAAATAATCCAAAAAATCAATACTACAATATAAAAAAAAAACATAAAAAAAAGTAAAGTTGTAAAGTTATAGAAAACTGTGACAAACCAATCTTCAGATTACTAACTTTACATACATAATTTGCGTACATATACGATTTACACTTTCAAGGTTTGTTTTTCCAGGTGGATTCCCATGACAACCACAACATTTATGTTACCTGGCCTTTCTATAACAATCAATCTTTTTTTTCCATTCAAAGAACACAGACCTATTCCAAAATCTTCCTTTTTTGTGAAATACTTCCATTAATCAAGAAATCTAATGTTCATCGATCCAAGTTATGTGTTGTTCTTCACATTCCTTTGTTTTATAACTGGTGTTGAAGAGCACCAATCAGAAGTGAACTGGATTCGTGATTTCAACAACTACATCAAAACAAATGCAGGTGTCCACCAAATTGTTATCTTCGTGGACGAAAATGACAGAGAAGACCACCAAGGAAGAAGAAAAATGCTATGGAAGGCGATCGGAACATTTCCGGTAAGAACAATAGACTTCCAGGAAGCTACAATTGAAAACGCCAGGCAGTTAATTCAAACGCCTTCTTTCTTCAACGTCCAGACTTCGTTATTCATCACGATCCAGTCACCAGTGGACAATCAGAGTCAAGCCAGATTAGGTAAGGTGCAAGATTTCGTTCTCGAACTGTCCCAGACCCGACAACGTCCAAAGTACTTGATGATCTTCTTCAGAGAAGAGGACCCCCAAACCTACGAGTCCCTGCTTCGAGACTTGTGGACCAAGCAATTGTTAGATGCTACAGTTCTCGAGATTGTGCAATCAAGAGTTGGAAGGCAAGATTTCTTCCTCGATCATCATCAGGAAATGGCAAGGGTTATTTACTACAACCCTTTTACTGAAATTATCACAAGGAGAGTCATTTCTAGAGATGTTGGATTGTTTCCAGACAAACTGATCAACATGCACGGATACGAGATGCAGATCCCCTTCGTAAACAGACCACCAGAGGCTTCCCTCAATCACAGCCAGTCTAATCAGAACCCATCTGGACTGATGTATCAGAAGGTGAAGGCATTGTCTCGAGCAATGAAGTTTTCGATCAAGATTCCTGCAAACATTACCTGCTACGGACAAGTCACTTGTACCAAAAATGGAAGTACTCAGCTATTACACAGTTTGAAGAACAATTTGATTCGCTTCTCCGGGATGGAATTTGGAAGATTTGGCGAATGCGACAAACTGCTATACGAGTGGTGCAGAGGAATTGGGAATAATGATATTTGCTTGGTGGTCCCTATTCTGGAAGAAGAGTCAAACAGACTAACAACTACTTGGAAGGTCATGAACGTAATCGTTGTCCTGAGCATGCCTCTGATTCTCTGGGTTATATCACGTATCTTACGATTCGACAAACGAAACTGGCGACCAGAATACATGGTGGAAATCGTCTTTGGGTTTTCTGTTCCAAGGTCACCTGACAAAGATGCTGAAAGATTGTTCCTTGCTGCTACACTCTGGGCTTATTTCCTCTACTCGTCGGTTATATACACGGCCTTGACGTCTATTACTGTCAGCCAGGATAATATAACTAGATTCCAGAGCATTGAAGAAGTAGTCAATTCTGAGCTGGAAATTTTAATAACGCCCATGCATTATACTTTGTTGCACAACGAAGAGGAGGGTGTCATTAGAGATTTGCTGGAGAAAGCTACAAAGACCGACATGTCTTTCTACGAATGTCTTAATCGGTTACTGAAAGACAAAAATGTTGGATGCATCCTGAAGAAAGTTAAAGCTAGGTGGATACTTCGGGATAAGAAGGATGATTGTGGTCGACCTCTTGCAAAGATCATGAGAGAATATGTAGCGAAGACTTACAGCATCACTGTATTGGAACCAGGATCTCCCTTCGTCAAGAAGATCAATGATTTGATTCAGAGAAACTATCAAGCAGGATCAGTAATCAAATGGCTGAAGGATTATAATTTAATCAAATCAAGTAAGAAGGTTCATACAAGCAACTCTTGTAGTAATCATCAATCAGAGTCAGGTCTTATAATGAGACATCTAATTGTCCTTGTAGGCTTCGGATACGCCTGCTCTATAATTGTTTTCCTGATTGAACTTGCTACACCTTTCCTAAAGAAGAAGTTGGGAGACGTTTTACATGTTAACTAAAGTTTGGTCTTGTATTTTTAGGAGGATTCTAAGTCTTTTACTGATGATGTGTTGTAATTAAATAGGTACTTGAATAAATTGTTGTGTTATTGATCCCTGTTTATATTATTTCTAATTCAACCTATAACTCATACATTAAAGACCAATAATGACTCTAGATAACTTCATATATTTTTTGCTACTTATTTCCTACATTTTCCACATATGGTTTTATTGTACGAAATTAAATTTAAGTCAGTTATCTTCTATTTTATAGCAAAAAAGTGATACTGTATATCTATGTACTATAAAATTCCGTAGATTCTTTTATGTTTACCTCTCTATCTTTGCAAAATCAGTTATTTAAAAATAAAGCTTTAGAAACACCAAATCATAAAATGTCGGCAAAAACATTCTGGAACCTTCTTCTTCTTTTTTGGGTTTTTACCCAAGGAATTATTGGTACACTTTCAGAAAAGGATATTGGTAACTATAATCACATTATCTATATATCTGCTGATATAAAAACCTATATAGTTATTTATATTTATTTATAACGATATCTATATAGATATAGAAATAAAGAAAACACAAGAAAGCTATTTTTTAAAATTACAGACGAATCATCTGAACTTCTCGTCCGCCAAAAACGTGTAGTTAATCGCGCACCAGGTGGAGACAAAAAGGAGTTAATTAAAAGTTCTCCTTACATTGTGGCTATTCGAGTATACAGAAGAAAGGAACATTGCGCAGGTGCTATACTGACACCTCACATTGTCATCACTGCTGCTAAGTGTGTTGTGGCGGAAAACAAAATGCTCAAAATTTATTCTGGCATAGCACAAGCAATAAAAACTCAAGGTAATCATCCTGCAGTTCATATGATAACAGAAAAATGAATGCACTACTATAGTCGTGAACATAGATCTACAGATGGTATTGCTTTGGTCGCTGTTAGTCCAAAATTTCGCTATTCTATAAATACGCAGCACATAGAATTTTATGAAGGAAATGTACACCCTGGACTACATGGTATCGTTAGTGGATGGGGATGTGATACTAAAGAAGAGTGAGTAATGAACAATTAATAATATATAAATAAACAAGGCGTATTTTATAAACAATGAAATAATCTAAGATTCATCTTGCCTCTGATTTCAGTCCCGGAACGGCACATCGCAGTTATCTACGAGCCATTACTGTACCAATAATCAGCAACAATATTTGTGAAGAGATGTACCTAAATACTTTACCGATTACAGAAAAAGATATTTGCACTCATGATGCATTTGGACATCAATACTGTGGCTCTGATGATGCCGGTGCCCCTTTAGTTATTGAAATTGATTATGAGAGATTTTTGCTTGGTATTCATCTTTGGAATGGAGGAGTTATAGGGCGGAGTAATCCTGATGTTTTTATAAACTTGCAAAATCTTGGATTCAAGAATTGGATCCGGGAAAATATTCCCATCATGGAAGCAAGAGCACACTAATAAACACTACATCAATTGCTCTCGAACTGCTCATTTCAATCAGACAACCGGATTCGGAACAAATGTGTATTTGTTTTATTTCCAATAACACAGCCACAGATTAGTTGTAATTTCTACTAAAAAGATGTTTTTCACGATTTGACCTTCAATTGACCTTGATTAAAACGTGGTGGAATCAATCGGACACCGGATTCGGAATCAGCGACCCCAAAAACGTGAGAAGTAGTTGTAATTTCTACTAAATCAATGTTATTCTCGATTTGACCTTTAATTGACCTTGATTAAAACGTTATAGAGTCAACTGGATACCGGATTTGAATTCAGAAACACGAAAAACGTGAGGAATGGAAGTAATTTCTACTAAAAAGATTGTTTTCTCGATTTGACTTTCAATTGACCTTGATCAAGACGCGGTGTAGTCAACCGGACACTGAATTCGGATTCAGCGATTCCTAGAACGTGAGGAGTAATAGTAATTTCTACTAAAACGATGTTATTCTCAATTTCACCTTCAATTGACCTTGATCAAGACATGGTGGGGTCAACCGGATACCGGATTTGAATTCAGAGACCTCAAAAATATGAGGAATAGAAGTTATTTCTACTAAAAAGATTGTTTTGTTGGTTTGACCTTCAATTGACCTTGATCAAGACATGGTGGGTTCAACCGGACATCGGATTTGAATTCAGAGACCTGAAAAATGTGAGGAATAGAAGTAATTTCTAGTAAAAGGATTGTTTTGTCGATTTGACCTTCAATTGACCTTGATCAAGACGTGGTGTAGTCAACCGGACACTGAATTCGGATTCAGCGATTCCTAGAACGTGAGGAGTAATAGTAATTTGTACTAAAACGATCTTATTCTCAATTTGACTTTCAATTGACCTTGATCAAGACATGGTGGGGTCAACCGGATACTGGATTTGAATTCAGAGACCTGAAAAATGTGAGGAATAGAAGTAATTTCTACTAAAACGATTGTTTTGTCGATTTGACCTTCAATTGACCTTGACCAAGATGTGGTCGGCTCAATCTAACATCGGATTCGGATTCAGAGACCCCAAAAACGTGAGGAATAGAAGTAATTTCTACTAAAAGGATTGTTTTGTCGATTTGACCTTCAATTGACCTTGATCAAGACATGGTGGGGTCAACCGGATACCGGATTTGAATTCAGAGACCTGAAAAATGTGAGGAATAGAAGTAATTTCTACTAAAAGGATTGTTTTGTCGATTTGACCTTCAATTGACCTTGACCAAGATGTGGGGGGTCAATCGGACACTGGATTTGGATTCAGCGATTCCTAGAACGTGAGGAGTAATAGTAATTTCTACTAAAACGATGTTATTCTCGATTTGACCTTCAATTGACCTTGACCAAGATGTGGTGGGCTCAATCGGACTCCGGATTTGAATTCAGAGACCTCAAAAATATGAGGAATAGAAATTATTTCTACCAAGAAAATTTTTTTTTACATGGATCGATAATACATGAATAATAAATTTGCAAAAATATTCAATACAATATATAAATATATATATACATGTATTCCTTTTTATTGAACAGTAGGTTTTTCTGTATTACTATGGAGCACTTATTTCCCTAAGTGGGTGACAAGAATAAAAAGAATATGTAAAAATGTAAATGTAAAATGAATAGAACGTTTCTTGGCTGTTTTTATACTACGTGGCCTTGCAACAAATTAGTTCGAAAACACATATGGAAAGGAGAAAAATAGTCCTAGTAATTTCCTGGACAGCTTTTTTTTACCTGTATCTATATTACTCTAGATGAATTATAAATTTGCTCATTATAAAGAACAACCACAATTTTTATGTTACCTGGCCTTTCCAAACCAATCAGTCTTTCTTTTCCGTTCAAAGGATGCAGACTGATTTTAAAATCGTTTTCGTGAATGACTTATATTAATAGAGAAATACAATGTTGATAGATTCAAGTAATGTGTTGTGGATCTTATTCCTGGTTTTTACAAGTGGTGTTGAAGAGCAGAAATCAGAAGCAAACTGGATTAATAGTTTGATCAAGAACATCGAAAAAACTACAGGTGTGTATCAAGTTCTGATTTTGGTCGACGAGAATAGCAGAGAAGATTCGGATGGAAGAAGCGAAATGCTTTGGAAGGCCCTTGAAACATTTCCGTCAAGAAAAATCGATTTCCAGGAAGCAACGAATGAAAACGCCAGGCAATTAATTCAAACGCCTTCTTTCCTCAACGTCCAGACTTCGTTATTCATCACGATCGAGTCAAAAGTAGATAATCAGAGTCAAACACAGTTAGGTAAGGTGCAAGATTTCCTTAGCGAGCTATCTCAAAACCGGAAACGACCAAAGTACTTGATGATCTTCTTCAGAGAAGAGGAAAACCAAACCTATGAATCCCTGCTTCAAGAATTGTGGACCAAGCAATTTTTGGAAGCTACTGTCCTCGAGATTCTAAAACCAAAATCTGGAAAGACAGATTTCTTCCTCGATCATCATCAGGAAATGGCAAGGGTTATTTACTACAACCCTTTTACTGAAACTATTACCAGGAGAGTCATTTCTGGAGATGTTGGATTGTTTCCAGACAAACTGATCAACATGCACGGATACGAGATGAAGATCCCCTTCGTCAACACACCACCAGAGGCTTCGCTGAACCACAACCAATCAACTCAGAACGTATCAGGACTGATGTTCCAAAAGGTGAGAGCCTTGTCTAAAGCAATGAAGTTTTCAATCAAGATTCCTAGGAACATTACAGGCTACGGAAAATTCACTTGTTCCAAAAATGGAAGCCATGGTATAACCCAGAGCTTGAAGAACCATGAGATTCAACTGTCAGGGATGGAATACGGAAGGTATGCTGAATGCGAGAACGTACTTTACGAGTGGGCCAGAGGAATTGGAAGTGTTGATTTTTGCTTGGTGGTCCCTAATCTGAAAGATGAGTCAAACCAACTAACAACTACTTGGAAGGTCATGAACATAGTCGTTGTTCTAAGTCTGCCTCTGATTCTCTGGGTTATATCACGTATCTTGCGATTCGACAAACAAAACTGGCGACTGGAATACATGGTGGAAATCGTCTTTGGATTTTCCCTTCCAAGGTTACCCGACAAAGATGCTGAAAGATTATTCCTTGCTGCTGTACTCTGGGCTTATTTCCTCTACTCGTCGGTTATATACACGGTGTTGACGTCCATTAATATCAACCAGGAAAATACTACTAGATTCCACAGTATCAAAGATGTTGCCAACTCAGAGTTGCTAATCTTAGTTCCACCCTTGCGTTATGCTATGGTTTACGATACCAGTGATGATAGCGTTCAAGATTTGCTAGATAGAGCTACACAGGTGGAGATTAGAGACGAGGAATGCATTGGTCGTCTATTAAACGATAAGAATGTCGCTTGCGTCCTGAGAGAAGTTATAGCTAGAAAGATACTTCGGGACGACAAGGACATCTGCGGTCAACCTGGTGCAAAGATCATGGAAGAATACGTCATGAAGAGTATGAGCAACACTGTATTTGAGCCAGGATCTCCTTTTGTTAAGAAGATTGATGATCTGATTCAGAGACTCTATCAAGGTGGATCATTGCAGAAGTGGCTGAAGGATTACGAAATGAAGGCATCAGGGAAGATCCTAGACATGAGCGACTCTTGTGTACCTCATAAGTCTAAATTATCTCTTATAATGAGAAACCTAATTGTCCTTGTGGGTTTTGGATATGGTTGCTCTATTATTGTCTTTGTTCTTGAGCTAATTACGCCTTTCTTAGGAAAGAAGCTGCAATACTTCAGGAAATCAAACTAAATTCTTTTTTCTTGTTCAGTACTGATCAGCCAGGTTTGTTTTTGTACTGGATTCAAGTATTGGCGCAGTACTCTTGCAGTACTGAAAAATTGATACAATACTGAACCAAAGGTTTTGTCTTGAATGATTAGCAGGATTCAAATTCTTTCACTGATGATGTGATGTAATTAAATAGATACTTGAATAAATTGTTATGTGTTATTGATCCCTATTTACATTATTTATAAATCAATCTATACCTCCTGCATTAAAGACTCCCAAGTTCAATTAGCTATTAGAGACTGATCAACCTCAAGGTCGTAATGAATATTATATTCTATTTTTTATTCATATTTTCCAGAGGGATTTATAATATAAGAAACTTCATTTAAGTCGCTTATCTTCTATTTTATAGCAAACACGTGATATTATATTTGCACTATAAAATTCCGTGGATTCTTGTATGTTTTTCTCTTTTCTTGCAAAATCATTTATTTGACATTAAAGCGCTAGAGGCACTAAATCATAAGGTAATCTAAAGGAAACTTATCTTACAATAAAAGAGACATCAAGAAGTATATATTCATCACCTGAACTGTGTAACTCAAGGGCATAAAATGTCGGCAAAAACATTTTGGAATCTTCTCGTCGTTTTTTGCGTTTTTTTCCAAGGAATTATTGGTACCCTTTCAGAAAATGATATTGGTAACTATAATCACATTATCTATAAACCTATATCTGCCCAGTGGGCAAAAAATTGAAATACGTTGTTAAAACGTTCTAAAAACGTCCTATGTCAGGCCAAAAAACGTCCAAGGTTCCAAATACGTCCTAAAAACGTCTTTGGAACATTGGACGTTTTTAGGACGTTCTAAAAACGTCTTTCAATTTTTTGCCCACTGGGTGCAGATATAAAAATCTATGTATTTATAAAATTACAGACGAATCATCGGAACTTCTCATCCGCCATAAACGTGTAATTAATCGCGCGCCAGATGGAGACGAAAAGGAGATAATTAAAAGTTCTCCTTATGTTGTGAGTGTTAAACGATTCAGACATGAGGAAAATTGCGTAGGTGTTATACTGTCACAACACATTGTCCTCACTGCTGCTAAGTGTGTTGTGGCGGACGCCCCAAAACTTAAAGTTTACTCTGGCAATGCACAAGCAGTAAAAACTATTGCTAATCACGCTATAGTTCATCAAGTAACAGACAAAAGAATACTCTTCTATAATCATCAGTTTAGATCCACAGATGGTATTGCTTTGGTCACTGTTAGTCCACCATTTAAATATTCTATAAATACTCAGAAAATACAATTTTATGATGGAAATGTACACCCTGGATTACGTGGTATCGTTAGTGGATGGGGATGTGATCATATAGACAAGTAAGTAATTAAGAATTAATAATATATAAATAAACAAGGCGTATTTTATATCCAATGAAATAATCTAAAGTTTAATTTTCCCTCTGATTTCAGTCCCGGAACAGCACATCCCACTTTTCTACGATCAATTACTGTACCAATAATCAGCACCAATGTCTGTAGAGAGATGTACTTACGTACTTTTCCGATCACAGAAGATGATATTTGCACTCTTGATGCCACTGGACATCAATACTGTGCCGTTGATGATGCTGGTGCCCCCTTAGTTATTGAAATTAATTATGAAAGATTTTTGCTTGGTATTCACCTTTGGAATGGAGGAGTTATAGGGCGGGCTAATCCTGATGTCTTTGTCAACCTGCAACATCCAAGATACAGAAATTGGATAAAGGAAATGATCCCCATCATGGAAGCAAGAGCACACTAATAAACATCACATCAATTGCTCTCGAATAACTCATTTCAATCAGACACCGGATTCGGATCAAACGTGCATTTGTTTTATTTCCACTAACACAGCCTCAGATTAGTTGTCATTTCCACTAAAAAGATTTTTTTGGCGATTTGACCTTCGATTGACCTTGATTAAGACGTGGTGGGCCCAGTCGGACACCAGATTCGGAATCAGCGACCCCAAAAATGTTAAGAGTAGTAGTTATTTCTACTAAAAAGGCGTTTTTTGTTGATTTGACCTTCAATTGACCTTAACCAAGATGTGGTGGGGTCAATCCGACACCGGATTCGGAATCAGCGACCCGAAAAATATGAGGGGTAATAGTCATTTCTACTAAAAAGATTTTTTTGGCAATTTGACCTTCAATTGACCTTGATTAAAACATGGTGGAGTCAACTGGACAACGAATTTGAATTCAGAGACCCCAAAAATGTTAAGCGTAGTAGTTATTTCTTCTAAAAAGGCTAAAAAGGTTAATTTGACCTTCAATTGACCTTAACCAAGATGTGGTGGGGTCAACCGGACTCTGGATTCGGATTCAGAGACCCCAAAAATGTGAGAAGTAGTAGTAATTTCTACTAAAAAGGTTTTTTTGTTGATTTGACCTTCAATTGACCTTGATTAGGACGTGGTGGGGTCAACCAGACACCGGATTCGGACTCAGCGACCCCAACAAAGTGAGGAGAAGTAGTCATTTCTATTAAAAGGATTTTTTGTCGATTTGACCTTCATTTGACCTTGATTTAAACGTGGTAGGGTCAACCGGACCTTATGTGATGTAATTAAATAGTAAATTGAATAAATTTTTATGTGTTAATGATCCCTCTTTTATATTATTTCTAATTCAACCTTTACCTCCTCCATTAAAGACTCCCAAGTTAAATTAGTTATTGGAGAATAATCAACCTCAAGTTCATAATGTATATTATATTCTATTTTTTATTCCCATTTCGGAAATCGATCTAGAAAGACATTAGCTGATGAAATCGATATCATGGATGATATTTTATTTGATTATTAAAAATACATTTCAATATAAGCGTAAACAGAATGACTCTAGATAACTTCATATGTTTTTTGCTACGTATTTAATACACATTCCAGATATGCTTTTATGGTGTAGGAAAATAAACTTAAGTCGCTTATCTTCCATTTTATAGCAAACAAGTGATGCTGCATATCTACGTACCATAAAATTCCCTGAATTTCTGTATATTTACCTCTCTATTTTTGCAAAATCATTTATTTAAAAAGAAAGCTTTAGAAACACTAAACCACAAAATGTCGGCAAAAACCATCTGGAATCTTCTCGTCCTTTTTTGCGTATTGTGCCAAGGAATTATTGGTACACTTTCAGAAAAGGATATTGGTAACTATAATTTCATTATCTATAAACCTATAATTGCAGATATAAAAACCTATTTATATAAATAGATATTTTGTCAAATTCCAGACGAATCATCGGAACTTCTCGTTCGCCATAAACGTGTAATTAATCGCGCGCCAGGTGGAGACAGAAAAGAGTTAATTAAAGACGCTCCTTACGTTGTGAATGTTAAACGCTTCAGAAATAACGAACTTTGCGTAGGTATTATACTGACAACTCACATTGTCCTCACTGCTGCTAAGTGCATTATGGTGGATAACAGACTACTCAAAGTTTATTCTGGCAATGCACAAGTAAAAAGTACAGCTAATCATGCTTTAATTCATAACGTAACAGACAAAAGAATACACGTCCATAGTCATTCGTTTAGAAGGATGGACGGTATTGCTTTGGTCACTGTTAATCCACAATTTCGCTATTCTATAAATACACGGAACATTAGATTTTACGATGGAATTGTACACCCTGGATTCCATGGTATTGTTAGTGGATGGGGATGTGATTCTATGGAAAAGTAAGTAATTAACAATAAGTAATATATAAATAAACAAGGCGTATTTATAACCAAGGAAATAATCTAAGATTCATCTTGCCTCTGATTTCAGTCCTGGAACGGCACATCCCACTTATCTACGATCAATTACTGTACCAATAATCAGCACCGATGTCTGTAAAGATATGTACCAAAATACTTTTCCGATTACAGAAGAAGATATTTGCACTTATGATGCATTTAGATATCAATACTGTGCCGTTGATGATGCCGGTGCCCCTTTAGTTATTGCAGTGGATTATGAAAGATTTTTGCTTGGTATGTACCTTTGGAATGGAGGAGTTGTAGGGCGGGCTAATCCTGATGTCTTTATCAACCTGCAACATCCTAGATACAGACATTGGATAATGGAAACTATTCCCATCATGGAAGCAAGTGCACACTAATAAACACTACATCAATCGGAAACCGGATTCATATGCTGCGACCCCAAAAACGTGAGGAGTAATACTTATTTCCAATAAAAAGGTCTTTTTGTTTACTTGACCTTCAATTGACCTAGATTAAAACGTCGTAGGATCAACCAGACACCGGATTCGGAATCAGCGACCCCAAAAACGTGATAAGTGATAGTAATTTCTACTAAAACGATGTTATTCTCGATTTGACCTTCAATTGACCTTGATTAAGACGTGGTGCGATTAATCAGACACCGAATTTGAGTTCAGAGACACCAAAAACGTGAGGAGTACTAGTTATTTCCAATAAAAAGGTCTTTTTGTTTATTTGACCTTCAATTGACCTAGATTAAAACGTCGTGGGCTCAACCAGACACCGGATTCGGAATCAGCGACCCCAAAAACGTGAGAAGTGGTAGTAATTTCTACTAAAACGATGTTATTCTCGATTTGACCTTCAATTGACCTTGATCAAGACGTGGTGGGGTCAACCGGACACTGGAATTGAATTCAGAGACCTCAAAAATGTGAGGAATAGAAGTTATTTCTAATAAAAAGATTTTTTTTTCGATTTGACCTTCAATTGACCTTGATTTAAACGTGTTAAGATCAATCGGACATCGGATTCGGGTTAAGCGGCACTAAAAACGTGAGAAGTAGTAGTTGTGACCAGTTTCACATGTCAATTAAACATTTGTCTTGTATGTTTAGGAGGATTCAAATTCTTTCACTGATGTAATGAAATAGTAACTTGAATAAATTGTGATGTGTTATCTATCCCTCTTTTATATTATTTCTAATTCAACCTATACCTCATCCATTGAAGGCTCCCAAGTTAAATTAGCTATTAAAGAATAATCAACCTCAAGTTCATAATAAATATGATATTTTATTTAATTAATAAAAATTCATTTCAATATAAGCGAATAGATGATTCTAGATAAATTCATATATTTTTCGCTATGTATTTCATGTATTCGTATTTCATATTTTCCAGATGGTTTTATAGTGTAAGAAACTACATTTAAGTCGCATATCTTCCACTTTATAGCATACAAGTGATACTTTATATCTACGTACCATAAAATTACGTAAATTTTGTATGTTTACCTCTCGAATTTTGCAAATTCATTTATTTAAAAATAAAGCGCTAGAAGCACTTATTCATAAAGTATTCCAAATAAACTGATCTTACAAGACAGAGACACCCAGAAATATAATTTCATCACCTGAACTGTGTAACTCATAGGCATAAAATGTCGGCAACAACATATTGGAATGTTCTCGTCCTTTTTTGCGTATTGTGCCAAGGAATTATTGGTACACATTCAGAAAATGATATAGGTAACTATAATCACATAATATATAAACCTACATCTGCAGATATAAAAAAACCTATATATACACATCCTGTCAAATATAAAGGAATCAAAAGAGAGCTATTTTTTAAAATTACAGACGAATCATCTGAACTTCTCGTCCGCCAAAAACGTGTAGTTAATCGCGCACCAGGTGGAGACAAAAAGGAGTTAATGAAAAGTTCTCCTTACGTTGTCTCTATTAAAGAATCCAGACGAGACAAACATTGTGTAGGTGTTATACTGACACGTCACATTGTTCTCACTGCTGCTAAGTGTGTTTTGGTGGAAAACCAAAAACTCAAAATTTATTCTGGCAGTGCACAAGCAGTAAGAAGTGTAGGTAATAATGCTGCAGTTCATAACGTAACAGAAACAAGAATACACTTCTATAACAATCAGTTTAGATCAACAGATGGTATTGCTTTGGTCACTGTTAGTCCACAATTTTACTATTCTATAAATACTCAGAATATACAATTTTATGAAGGAAATGTACACCCTGGATTACGTGGTGTCGTTAGTGGATGGGGATGTGATTCTATGGAAAAGTAAGTAATTAACAATAAGTAATATATAAATAAACAAAAAGTATTTTATATCCAATGAAATAATCTAAGGTTTAATTTTCCCTCTGATTTCAGTCCCGGAACGGCATATCCCGGTTATCTACGAACAATTACTGTACCAATAATCAGCAACAATGTTTGTAGAGATATATACCGACATACTTTTCCGATTACAGAAGAAGATATTTGCATTCATGATGCATTTGGACATCAATACTGTGCCGTTGATGATGCTGGTGCCCCCTTAGTTATTGAAATTAATTATGAAAGATTTTTGCTTGGTATTCACCTTTGGAATGGAGGAATTATAGGGCAGAGTAATCCTGATGTTTTTGTAAACTTGCAATTTCCTAGATACAGGATTTGGATCCGGGAAAATATTCCCAGCATGGAAGCAAGAGCACTCCCATAAACACTACATCAATTAATATCTAATGGCTCATTTCAATCAGACACTGAATTTGTTGTGATTTCTAGTAAAAAGATTTATTGTCGAATTGACCTTCAATTGACCTTGATTAGAACAATGGTGGGATCAACTGGACGCCGAATTCGGTATCAGCGACACCCAAAACGTAATAAGTAATAGTTATTTCTACTAAAAAGATTTTTTTGTTGATTTGACCTTCAATTGACCTTGAGTGAAACGTCGTGGGATCAACTAGACACCGGATTCGGAATCAGCGACACCCAAAACGTAATAAGTAATGGTTATTTCTACTAAAAAGATTTTTTTGTTTATTTGACCTTCAATTGACCTTGATTAAGACGTGGTGGGGTCAATAGGACACTGGATTTGAATTCAGAGCCCCCAAAAACGTCAGGAATAGAGGTCATTTCTACTACAAAGATATTTTTGTTGATTTGACCTTCAATTGACCTTGAGTAAGGCATGGTGGGGTCAACTGGACACCAGATTCGGATTTATCGACCCCAAAAACGTGAGAAGTAGTAGTAATTTCTACTAAAAAGATTTTTTTGTTGATTTGACCTTCAATTGACCTTCATGAAGACGTGGTGGGCTCAATCGGAAATCGGATTCGGAATCAGCGATCCCAAAAACGTGAGAAGTAGCTCATCATACCGAAAAACATAAAGATATATGTCACGAATGTCTGATTGATTTTGAATTATATCGAGTCTGATCTGAATAATCTTGATTTTGTAATTATTCTGAATCTAACAATTTCATTGTCATTGAAATAAATATTTGAGTACTGAACGCATTTGTTCTAAAATATTTGTCAATTCTGTGTTTAGGCCCCGCCTACCTCTTGATGATCAATACTGTGCCGTTGATGATGCTGGTGCCCCCTTAGTTATTGAAATTAATTATGAAAGAGTTTTGCTTGGTATTCACCTTTGGAATGGAGGAGTTATAGGGCGGAGTAATCCTGATGTGTTCTTAAACTTGCAAAATCTTAGATTCAAGAATTGGATCCGGATTAGTTGTTATTTCTACTAAAAAGATGTTTTTCACGATTTGACCTTCAATTGACCTTGATTACGACGTGCTAGGGTCAACTGGACACCGGATTCGGACTCAGCGACTCTAAAAACATGAGAAATAGTAGTCATTTCTACTAAAAAGTTTTTTTTGTTGATTTGACCTTCAATTGACCTTGTTTAAGAAATGGTGCGATTAAGCAGACACCGTATTTGAGTTCAGAGATACCAAAAACGTGAGGAGTTGTAGTTATTTCTAATAAAAAGGTCTTTTTGATGATTTGACCTTCAATTGACCTTGATTAAAACGTGGTAGGATCACCTAGACAGCGGATTCGGAATCAGCGACCTCCAAAACGTGAGGAATAATAGTCATTTCAACTAAAAAGGTTTTTTTGGCGATTTGACCTTCAATTGACCTTGAATAAGACGTAGTGGGGTTATTCAGACACCGGATTTGAACTCAGAAACCCAAAAAATGTGAGAAGTAGTAATAATTTCTACTAAAAATATTTGTTTATCGATTTGACCTTCAATAGATCTTGATTAAAACGTCGTGGGTCCCACCGGACACCGGATTCGGACTCAGCGACTCCAAAAACGTGAGAAATAGTAGTCATTTCTACTAAAAAGCTTTTTTTGTTGATTTGACCTTCAATTGACCTTGTTCAAGAAATGGTGCGATTAATCAGACACCGTATTTGAGTTTAGAGACACCAAAAACGTGAGGAGTTGTAGTTATTTCTAATAAAAAGGTCTTTTTGATGATTTGACCTTCAATTGACCTTGATTAAAACGTGGTAGGATCACCTAGACAGAATTCGGTGTAGAGATTCGGATTCGGATACAGAGACCCAAAAAACGTGAGAAGTAGTAGTAATTTCTACTAAAAAGATGTTTTTCTCGATTTGACCTTCAATTGACCTTGATTAGGAAGTGGTGGAGTCAACCAGACACCGGATTTGAATTCAGAAACCCCAAAAATCCTAGGAAGTTGTAGTAATTTCTAATAAAAATATTTATTTCTCGATTTGACCTTCAATTGACCTAGATGAAGACGTGGTTGGATATTTTAGGAGAATTCAAATTCTGTCACTGATGATGTGATGTAATGAAAAAGTAACTTGAATAAATTGTGATGTGTTATTGATCCCTCTTTTATATTATTTCTAATTCTACCTATACATCCTCCATTGAAGGTTCCCAAGTTAAATTAGCCATTACAAAATGATCTTCCTCAAGTTCATAATGAATATTATATTCTATTTTTTATTCCCATTTCCGGAATCGATCTAGGAAGACGTTAGCTGATAAAATCGATATCATGGATGATATTTTATTTCATTATTAAAAATGCATTTATATATAAGCGTAAACATAATGACTCTAGATAACTTCAAATGTTCTTTGCTACGTATTTCATACATTTTCAAGATATGGTTTTATGGTGTACAAAACTAAATTTAAGTCGCTTATCTTCCATTTTAATGCATCAAGTGATACTTTATATCTACGTACCATAAAATTCCATGAATTTAGTATGTTTACCTCTCTATTTTTGCAAAATCATTTATTTGAAAATAAATTTTTAGAAATACTAAATCATAAAATGTCGGCGAAAACATTTTGGAATCTCCTCGTTCTTTTTTGTGTTTTTTCCCAAGGAATTATTGGTACACTGTCAGAAAAGGATATTGGTAACTATAATCACATTATCTAAACCTATATCTGCAGATATAAAAAAAACCTATTTATACACATCCTGTCAAATATAAAGGAATCAAAAGAAAGCTATTTTTTTAAATTACAGACGAATCATCTGAACATCTCAACCGCCATAAACGTGTAATTAATCGCGCGCCAGGTGGAGACAAAAAGGAGTTAATTAAACTTGCTCCTTACGTTGTCTCTATTAAAGAATTCAGAAAAGACAAATATTGCGTAGGTTCTATACTGACACATCACATTGTTCTCACTGCTGCTAAATGTGTTGTGGCGGAAACCCGAAGACTCAAAGTTTATTCTGGCAATGCACAAGCAGTTAAATCTGGTGGTAATAATGCTGCAAGTCATAACGTAACAGAAAAAAGAATACAACTCTATAATCATCAGTTTAGACCTACAGATGGCATTGCTTTGATCACTGTTAGTCCACAATTTCGCTATTCTATAAATACACAGAACATTAGATTTTATGATCAAAATGTACACCTTGGATTACGTGGTATCGTTAGTGGATGGGGATGTGATCATATAGACAAGTAAGTAATTAACAATTAATAATATATAAATAAACAAGGCGTATTTTATAACCAAGGAAATAATCTAAGATTCATCTTGCCTCTGATTTCAGTCCTGGAACGGCACATCCCAATTATCTACGATCAATTACTGTACCAATAATCAGCACCGATGTCTGTAAAGATATGTACCAAAATACTTTTCCGATTACAGAAGAAGATATTTGCACTTATGATGCATTTAGATATCAATACTGTGCCGTTGATGATGCCGGTGCCCCTTTAGTTATTGAAATTGATTATGAGAGATTTTTGCTTGGTATGTACCTTTGGAATGGAGGAGTTGTAGGGCGGGCTAATCCTGATGTCTTTGTCAACCTGCAACATCCTAGATACAGACATTGGATAATGGAAACTATTCCCATCATGGAAGTACGTGCATTCTAATAAACACTACACCGGATTCGGATCAAATGTGAATTTCTTTTATTTCCAATAACCCAGCCACAGATTAGTTGTCATTTCTACTAAAAAGTTGTTTTTCTCGACTTGACCTTCAATTGACCTTGATTAAAAGGTGGTAGGGTCACCTGGACACCGAATTCGGAATCAGCGACCCCTAAAACGTGAGAAGTAATAATCATTTCTAATAAAAAGGTTTTTTTTGTTTTGACCTTCAATTGACCTTGATTAAGACGTGATGGTGTCAATCGGACACCGGATTCGGAATCAGCGATCCCAAAAACGTGATAAGTACTAGTAATTCCTACTAAAATGATTTTTTTCTTAATTTGACCTTCAATTGACCTTGATTAAGACGGGGTGGGGTCAGTCGGACACCGGATTTGAATTCAGAGACCCAAAGAACGTCAGGAATAGAGGTCATTTCTACTACAAAGATATTTTTGTTGATTTGACCTTCAATTGATCTTGATTAAGACGTGGTGGGGTCAGTCGGACACCGGATTTGAATTCAGAGACCCAAAGAACGTCAGGAATAGAGGTCATTTCTACTACAAAGATATTTTTGTTGATTTGACCTTCAATTGATCTTGATTAAGACGTGGTGGGGTCAATCG
>UCOK01019719.1:0-23792 GCA_900474325.1 Synergus umbraculus | reverse complement strand
CATTGGATAATGGAAACTATTCCCATCATGGAAGTACGTGCATTCTAATAAACACTACACCGGATTCGGATCAAATGTGAATTTCTTTTATTTCCAATAACCCAGCCACAGATTAGTTGTCATTTCTACTAAAAAGTTGTTTTTCTCGACTTGACCTTCAATTGACCTTGATTAAAAGGTGGTAGGGTCACCTGGACACCGAATTCGGAATCAGCGACCCCTAAAACGTGAGAAGTAATAATCATTTCTAATAAAAAGGTTTTTTTTGTTTTGACCTTCAATTGACCTTGATTAAGACGTGATGGGGTTAATCTGACACCAGATTCGAACTCAGCATGCCGAAAAAAATAAGGATATATATATATCACCTTTTTGTAACAAGCACTTTTATTTTTATTTTGTGTGCCTGTGTAATTAATCCAAATAAAAGAAGTTTGCGATCATTAATAACTGTAGATATGAGTGATATGAAGAAGCAATCGAAAATTTTCGGATTTCCACATTGTCATTGTTGATGCGGGTCAGCAAAGGAGAGAATGATATTGCACAGGATATAACTTATTCATTGACGAAAGAAAAAAGTTCTCTCTGCGTCTTGCACGCTCGATAATGGCATTGGAATTCCATCTCCAAATGCCCTTGGTCCCCCTTTCCGTTCTTCACTACCGTGATGAATTTTATTTGCGATAAGAATTTTCATATTTGTGGCAAGCCCAAGACGGCCATTTCTATGCGGACGATGGTCGGCATTTCTTCGACATGCGCTACTGAGCAATTTCACGAAAAATCCACAGAATTCAATGCATACCTATACTGACTGCAGGAGGGAATAAATTAGGATGCGAGGGGTTCCTTGAAATGTAGATATCCAAACTTCGCGAGCAATGCCCTATGGAATATCAAAAGGGTATGTAAACATGTATCATGTGGTATTTTTCTCCACTGCCTTTGCAGTTCGTTAAAATGGCCAGTAAAGCGAAATTTCAATAGACGTAGAATATTACAGATTCTAATTGGCATTTTTGCATTTACAAAGAAAAAAAAAATCTTTAAATTTTGGCTCTTATTGGATTTTCACTTCTAGAAAGGACTTGAGCTAGAAAAGTTTTAGATGTACGAAAAACAAAAAGTCGGATATATTTCTTTTACAAGAACGAACACGCGCTCCACGCGCGCATTTATCTTCTTTTTAAATATTATATAATTTATTATATTTTATTTCTCTAATCTCTTAAAATCTTTGTTAAACTTCATGAAAATCTCTAAAAATTCCAAGAAACCTTTGAAAACCTGTGAAATCGCTTAAAATTCGTGATCATCTCTTAAAATTTTCAGAAACTTCTTGAGATTCTTTTAAATTCAACAATAACAATTCAAATTCCTTTTATATCCTTTAAAATCCATTAAAAGTAGTAGAAATCTTATCAAATTCCATGAAATCCTTAAAAATTCTAGAAAAATTTTCAAACACATAAATCTTCTGAAACACAGTTTAAAATTCATGAAAATCACTAAAAATTCCTAGAAACCTTTAGAAATTTCATGACAAACTTTAAAATCTCTTAAAATTCCCGAAAAATTCTTGAAATTTGCGGTAACATTTAAAATCTCTTTATATCTTTCATATCCCGTAAAAATATTGAGAAATCTTATCAAATGCCATGAAATCCTTTAAAATTCTCACAGGTTTTAAAAGCCCTTAAAATTTCACGAAATATCTTAAAATCCCATACAATTCCACATAATCGTTTGAATATCCTAAATATCTCTTGAATTTCGTAAAAGTCACTTAAAAATCCTTAAAAATGCACATAAAAACCTTCTAAATCGTTAATCTCTTGAAATCTATGTTAAAATTAGTGGAAATCTCTAAAATTTTTTAGCAACCTCTAGAAATTTCTCTACTCTTAAAATCTCTTAAAATCATTAAAAATATTACAAATTTCCCTATAAAGTTTTAAATTCCTTATTTAAATCCCAAAAAATACATATTTTAAAAGTCATAAAAGTACCTTGAAGTCCGATTGAAATCTGATCAAAGTCGCGAAAATTTCTAAAAATTCCAAGAAACCTTTAGAAATTCCATGACAAACTTTAAAATCTCTTAAAATTCCCAGAAAAATTCTTGAAATTTGCGGTAACATTTAAAATCTCTTTATATCTTTCATATTCCGTAAAAATATTGAGAAATCTTATCAAATGACATGAAATCCTTTAAAATTCTCACAGATTCATTTCAATATCAGAAAAATCTCTTGAAATCACTTAAAATTATTAGAAATCTTATATAAAATTTCTTAAAATTTCAGAATAATATTTCAAATTCGTTAAAACCTCATAAAACACTTACAAAGCTTTTAAAAGCCCTTAAAATTTCACGAAATATCTTAAAATCCCATACAATTCCACAAAATCATTTAAATATCCTAAATATCTCTTGAATTTCGTAAAAGTCACTTAAAAATCCTCAAAAATGCACATAAAAACCTTCTAAATCGTTAATCTCTTAAAATCTCTTAAAATCATTAAAAATATTACAAAATTCCCTATAAAGTTTTAAATTCCTTATTTAAATCCCAAAAAATACATATTTTAAAAGTCATAAAAGTACCTTAAAGTCCGATTGAAATCTGATCAAAGTCGCGAAAAATTCTAAAAATTCCCAGAAACTTTTTGAAATTCTTTAAAATTCTACGATAACATGTAAAATCCCGCATTATCTCCCATAAAATCTTTAAAAATTCCATAAAATTCCTATTCTTTTCAATGTATTTTGAGTTTAGACTCGTGACAAAATGATTATTAACGAAACCAAATTCAAATATTCAAATTACGGAATAGGCGTTACGATATTTCGACTTCGACTCAATCATCTTTTTAGAATAGATAAATAAAATACATTTAGCTGATTAAGTTACTTGCCGCAATAATATGCAAATTATCCTTTGTTTTCTCTCGTGAAATTAAAAATGCTTCTCAATCATCTACTGAGATACAGGAGAATCAGGGATGGATTTATTGAGATTAACGTGCAAACTCTGTAACGATACGTCATCTAGAGCGATGATAAATTGCTGACACTTCATTACAATCAGGTGCCAAATGGTATCTCACTACCTGCACTTATGTATAGTCAGTCTAGAACGAAGTGTGACCGGCCATGAAGATGTCAACAACTCCGCTGACTCTAGAGTCATATATTTCTTGCTAATCATTCTATTTTCAAACGATCTTGCTACGAGAGCCCGGGGCGGCATTCGTCTCTATAAGCGCCATCTTGAAAGAAAATTTATCATCGGTTGTCATTCGAACATTCGCATTGGTCAGCGTCGCGAGAGGATTATGACGCTGCAAAAGTGGAAAAGGGAGGAAGCGTCGATGAAAGCATATTCTCGTGCTTGTACAAGGCACTAAGTCACTGCGAAGCAATCAACTTAATTACTGCTCGATAAGGCAGTGTGCATGGGTTATTATGCGAAGAGTCTCTCCCCCCCCCTCTCTCTGCTTTACGAGAAACGAGTATCATATTTTCTGGGCATGTATGACGTACATACCATGAAGCATGTTCGAGAGACATTTACGCAAACATATATAAGAGCCTGCTTGAACAAATAAGATATCATTCCCTGTATTTGCAAAAAAGATCAGAGAACGCTTAAAACCTTCAGTAATGATTGTAAAAGATGTTTTCCAGGCAGAATGCGTCGTCGTTGAAGGTGCTTTTACTCCACCATATATTTGTTAAGTACACGGACGTGCATAAGATATACTTCCACGCACAACGCGGTAATTATGTTATTTTATAACCATGTAGGATTGCAGCAATGGTGAAAACGGAAACGATCGTATTTCTGCTCCTTATAAACTTGGAAAGGATGTTTCGCGCCCGAAAAAATGATCTGCCTGTATTATCCAAAGAAATACACAGAAAAAACAAGGACTGAAAGTGTTTACAGCTGAAATCAATTTTTAGGCTGAATTTCAGTTTTAAGTCAGTTTTAAGTCTTGTTTTAAGACTAAGAAGTCTTGTTTTTAGATTTCTTAATCTTAAAACAAAACTAAGAACTGACTTAAGACTGAAATTCAGCTTAAAAACTGATTTCAGCTGTAAACAATTTCAGTCCTTGTTTTTTCTGTGTAGCAGTCTCCTTCATTATTGCAATTAGTAATGAAGCATTTCATGAAATTATAAATTGATATTAACTAATTTCGAAGTATTTTAGGATTTTAAACGATTGCCAAGAGGTTTTAAAGAATTGCAATGAATGTCAAGTGATTGTAAGGAATTTTAATGGATTTCAAAGGATTTCATTCGATTTTATGAAATTTGAAGGGATTACAAATATTTGCAAGAGAATAAAAAAATACATTGAAAAAAGTACTTATGGCTGATTCACTTTTAGAGAGTATATATTCCCTAGGAAAATGTTTATAAATATGTATACTGGATAGTCGACCTCTAAGAAACTTAATTAAATTGTGAAAGGTGGTTTTAAAATAGTTGATTGATAGACTTGTAGGGAGTCATTAGGCGAAAATTAATAATGATGTCGGTGGGGCCATATAGTTTTACGAAACCGGTCAAGGGGCAACGACTTTCGTTGATCATGCGGTCTGCCCATTGGTCCGATTGTATGTATACAAGTTCACATACAATTCAATTAGGCGCATGTAAATTAGTGTTAATTTCTAAACAAGGATTAACATAACGTAACGTAATACTAGTCGCATCCGTCCACTAGCCTGCCAGGATCATCTTCGCAGCTAACAAATAGGCCCGTCACTTTTACAGGGGGCCATTATTTACATATGCAGCATTCTCTATAGTGCTCCCACGCCACGCCTCTTGGGCCAGCACGACTTTCTCACTGATGAATAATAATCGCTAATAAGTTAAAGTTCCATCGATCAAACCTACCCGGCTCTGTGCACCTGTCACAGGTTCTCTAAGAGAGGAAATAAAATCTCTACCATTTGACCATTCAGTTAATGACATCGACTTTTGCACATCACGCTTGCGCTTTTCTATATGTACCTATATATTATCTATTCTAAAAAGATCATTGAGTCGAAATATCGTAACGCCTATTCCGAACTTGCCGAATCGTAACTTCCGCGTAAATTGAATTTGAAATTTTGAATTTAGTTTCATTAATAATCATTTCGTCACGAGTCTAAACTCAAACTACATTGAAAATCTAGGAATTTTAAGGGAATTTTATGGAATTTTTAAAGATTTCATGAGAGATAATGGGATTCTAAATGCTATCGTAGAATTTTAAAGAATTTCAAGAAGTAGTCAGAAAAGTTTTAGAATTTTTCATGACTCTGATTAGATTTCAATCGTACTTCAAGGTACATTTATGATTTTAAAATATGTATGTTGTGAGATTTAAATAAGGAATTTTAAACTTTATAGGGTATTTTATTGAGAAATTTCAAAAGAATTTTATGATTTTTAAAAGATTATGTAGAATTTACAAAGATTTCGAAGTTTTTCGTAAAATTTTAAGGGTTTTCAAAAAATATTTCTATAATTTATAAAAGATTTTGTAATATTTTTAAGGATTTCAGGTTGATTTAAGTGATTTTTACGAAATTCAAGAGATTTTTAGGATATTAAAGCGATTTTGTAGAATTGTATGGGATTTTAAGATATTTCGTGAAATTTTAAAGGCTTTTAAAAGCTTTGTAAGAGTTTTATGAGGTTCTAAAGAATTTGAAATATTATTTTGAAATTTTAAGGAATTTTATAAGATTTCTAATAATTTTAAGTGATTTCAAGAGATTTTTCTGATATTTAAATGAATCTGTGAGAATTTTAAAGGATTTCATGACATTTGATAAGATTTCTCAATATTTTTACGGGATATGAAAGATATAAAGAGATTTTAAATGTTACCGCAAATTTCAAGAATTTTTCTGGGAATTTTAAGAGATTTTAAAGTTTGTCATGGAATTTCTAAAGGTTTCTAGGAATTTTGAGTGATTTTCACGAATTTTAAACTGGGTTTCAGAAAATTTATGAGTTTGAAAATTTTTCTAGAATTTTTAAGGATTTCATGGAATTTGATGATATCTTTAATGATTTTAAGAGATTTTAAGAATTAATTGAGAAATTTTCAGAGTTTGCTAGAAATTTTTAGAGATTTTCACTAATCTTAACATGGATTTCAAGAGATTAATGATTTTGTACGTTTTTGTGTGCATTTTTCATGATTTTTAAATGATTTTTACGAAATTCAAGTGATTTTTAGGATATTAAAACGATTTTGTAGAATTATATGAGATTTTAGGATATTTCGTGAAATTTTAAGGGATTTTAAAAGCTTTCTAAGAGTTTTATGAGGTTTTAAGGAATTTTATCAGATTTCTAATAATTTGAAGTGATTTCGAGAGATTTTTCTGATATTTTAATGATTTTGTGAGAATTTTAAAGGATTTCATGGAATTTCAAAAGATTTCTAGGAATTTTTAGAGATTTTCACAAAGTTTAATATAGGTTTTAAGAGATTAGAGAAATAAAATATAATAAATTATATAATATTGAAAAAGAACATAAATGAGCGCGCGAAGCGCGCTTTTGTTCTTGTATATATAAAATTGTGCGTGTTCCGAATATATATGGTATGTCAAATTGTCATGCAGACAAATTGTGCAATTATTCACGTATCTAAAGCGGCTTTCATTACAACATTGTGCAAATCAATTATCGTAATTAATAGGACATTTTCAAAGTTGTAACTTTTGTTTGCAAGACAGCTTTTCCGAGAAAAATACATGTATCTCGTGTATGCATCGAGACATGCGTCCATGAATCTTTGTAGATCTAACGAGAGTTGTGCATCGTTAATAATCCATGGAGTATTGATCTGATAATTATTATGTCGTTGCTTACTCGCAACGGTTGGCAACTATTCTTTGCGTGCGGTAACCAAGAATGGACTCTATTTCTTCGTCAAGGACTTTCCCATCAGAGAGCTAACGATAGTTTAATTTAATGCTTTGCAACATAATCCTTTGCTTTTTTTTAAATTCTAGTTAAAATTAACATGTGAATGGCATTTAAAGTCTCCATGGCAATTCCTCGCATATGTCTGGGATCCCTACAAAACCTGAAAATTGTCAAGTTTTTCAGTTTGAACAAAAATCGCTAAACACCACTATGAGAAGTACCAACTTTGTTTTCTCTCTTTTATTTATTTTTAACTCTACGCTTAAGTTTTTATGAATGCCTACTGGTGTCAAAATTCATGCATCCTGGGAGTCTCGAATTCCGTCACTTGAGAAAGTCCAGATGGTATAATCGTCCCACAGCGCGAGTTTGCTCGAGAAAAAAACAGTCGTGCTACACGTAGGAACAATAAATTTACATAGCGATGTAATCGGCGGAAAACAAGTGACCGAACAAGAAGATTCTCTATCAGGAAGGTAGGAAACACCTTCTCGGTTACGGCGATATGCCGGTATTGCCGTTGCTAACGAGGCGAGGAGCGTGATGTCGCTCCGATTATGATCATCGATTTAAACAGCCAGTTGGTACTTACCTACGATTATTTTCAAATCTTATCATTTTATGTAAATTTTAAGGAGAAGATCCCTTGAAATACTGTATCTTTTACCGAAGAGTGTAGCGTTTTTCTTTTAAATTGAAAAGTTTGATCATTCACTGAGAAAAATGTTTGGTGCGGACAACAAAAAATTTTGTTGCTATAGAAGCAACAAAGATTTTTGGTTGTGCCAACCAAAGTTTTGTTAATTCAACCAAAAACTGAGATTTTGTTGGTTCAAATGAATTTTCTTGGTTCAACAAAAAGTTTGTTGAAAGAACCAAGATTTGGTTGGCACAACCAAACAATTTTTGTTGCTTCTATAGCAACAAAAAGTTTTGTTGTCCGCACCAAACATTTTTCTCAGTGTTAAATCTATATTAAGATATCATATGATGTCTATAAGGAAATTTAAGAAAATCAGGTGAATCAATAACGTACTTTCTCATCCTGTTGACACAGAGTATGATATAGTATGTCAAACATAAAATAATACGTAACGATGTTGAACATGACCAAAGAATACAAGTAATCCAAGCTGTCAATATTTAGTAACACGGTACCTTTGTTTTGTTTCAGGTAAGCAACTCAGCTATCATACACTTCGACAATCTTTCGTGAATGATTCCTTATTGGTGAGTCATCTTCTTTTATGTTAAACAATAAGAGCATTGCTCAATCGAGCTTACTTTGAACACTTAAGACTTGGCAATTGTTTCACCGGTTCGGCAATTCTTGGTTGAATGAAGGTATTGTATCTGAAGCGTGGAGTAAAAATCTTTTCTTGATTGGTCATTCTTAATATCATGTAACGTTAACGTCACTCATTTGGAAACAATCATATTCTTAAGAAGGAATGTCGTGTAGAAATTTTCCACATTAAGTTCTCGATCTTTTTTTATGTCAAGATTTTAGATTCAGATGCATTTAAACTGTTTCATTCTCCATATTTGGCCCCATCTTAAGCGGAGGCGTTATTGCAATGCTAAATTCCAATTTCTTCAGACTTGAGTCTTGTTCTCTTTTGTTACGAAGTCTGCACACGTAAAAATTTATTCGCGTTAGAGAAATGGACGATAAACTAGATGATGGAAAAGAGTGGGTTACGTTAGTTCGATGTTTATTGTTTCTTACAAAATAAACACTGGGAATCAGATCCTCGTGCCTCTTTTGCATTACATTATCTCTTAGTCTATTGTAACTGTAGTTTTTATTTTAATTTTATAGACGCGTTTACATAATAATGTCCTTGCATAATTTTCCCAAGAATATAAAACTCTCATTACTTTTTATTTAACTGCAAGAACCTTTATTTGTAATAAACGACGCCTTAAGTACCAAATGCGTATCGTAATGTGAGTTATAAACATTTAGGAATTTTCTCATGTCTTTAAAGGTAATTTCAGAGTATCTTTAATCGTCGTAATTGAATTGCGTTAATTGCGGACGCGATTCTTCGGTCGTCAAGTTCCAGCCGATTGGCACTTGTACGATCTTCGGGTTCTTACCCAGAAACCGGTCTCTGGATTCCTTAATCGAGGCGTTAATTGCAAAACCAATTTCACAATAAATCAAATTGAATATTTAGCTATCAAAATAAGGTGCACACGAGCGAACGAAAAAACGTGCTAAATGTCTTATTCCGATCTTGGTAACACTTTCTATTTTCCATTAGATCGAACATTAGATCACTCAGTCACTTTTTTCCTGATTCAACTAGAATTCAAGAGCCTTTATAAACATTGCAAGAACTGATATCAATCCAATATATATGGTGTTGACGTTTGACGCAGAATCGATTAATTGATTGAATGTGGGCGAGTATTTTCGCATACTGGAATTGCATACAGAGTTCACGACTTTCAAATTCAATATATATTGTGAAAGAATTCGATTCCATTATAAACATGCGATATTCTACTCCAGTGGTGCAGCTAAGTCACTTAATGTCTGACTAATTAATTAAGTATCAACACTCATTGAATCCGATTTCAGATAAGAAACTAATAATTATCTGATTTTACGTTTGAATGCACTGATATATGTGATTTCCGCTTTTATACGTTTGATAATGTATAAAATTCTTGTTGGATAGTCTACAGCGAAAAGTCAGGAAGTCATGACAATTTATTTTTAATCATTATAATTAACTATCTCTGCTAACTAGGTATTCTTCCCTAGAATCGCATTGTAATTGATTTAAGATTGTAGATAATTATTCAATGTTAAATTAGAATATCCTGTGACTAATATTCTCATTCCCATTTTCATCCTTGAAACAATGTAGCGGGCCAATTAAACTTTATAAAAATATATGGAATTAAGATTAAATTTCGCAATCAAACTTGATTATACATAGGAAGAGAGAGTGGACGAGGGAGGGAAAATGAGAGCAGAAGAAAGGGACTGCACTTTAACAGGTTGTGGTGATCGGGTCGAGCATCACGGTAATAAAATAGATAAAATCTCTAACATGCAGCGCTCAATCGGTCATGAAGTCACAGAATATTTTAAGGATTTGCAAACGCCCAACTTTCATTTCAGATGATTAAATTATTTTACCCCCTTTCAAAAATCTCTTTAAACTCCATAAAATCTTTTGCAATTTTTGTTATAATTATATTGCCATGAAGTCCTGTATTCTACACCGTCACAGGTGCCTTTTTTGCGCTCGTGCAAACAGATCAAGATACGCCAACTGGAAAAATGTATCAATATCGGTATCCCCCTATGTAGATTCCCGCTTTGCCTCTGAAGCAATTAAATCCTGGTAAAATCGCCCGCACTTTCTACGGGATAACGATCGACCGCCGAGTCGGCGACTGTATTCAAATGCACCAGCTTTACCAACATTTACGGTCTATGGACCGTGAACCTATGAGTATGAAATTAAGTAAAGCTTAATTGAGAGGCTTCCGGAAGTTTAGAAATTGTACTAGGGCCCAATTGGGTCAATTTCTGCTCGAGTTAACTCCAAAGCATATCTGAATAAAAAAAAGAGTGCAGAAAGCATAGAAAATCTCTTTACGTTTCACCGCGCAATACTAAAATCGATATTAGTCACGAGACTTTAACCGGATATTCTAATTTAAAATTGAATTATAGCTTGAATTACAGCAAAGCCATTTACGCGAAATATGAGTGCATAAGTATATATTAGGTATGTTCATGGGTATTGGATATTCGATTGGGAATGTATTAAATCGTGATACGTCACTCGATTTTCCCATCGACCTTCCGTTCATCTCTTGACCGGCGTGCGTGCCCTCTTCTCAATCACCATTGACCACCCCAGAACATCCGATGGTATAATTAATGCACGGGCATTAATTCACACCGACTGACTGATTTCCGATGTTCATCAAGCGGCACGGCAAGAGCGCCCACCTGAAAGGTTCACAGAGTTCAGCACGGCTCTTACATGCTGCCGGCAGAAAAACTTGTCTAAATCACGTAGATGGCTGCACTAGTGGAGGCGAAACTCCTCGTGAATCGCGGAGTGTTTGCTCGAACCCATGGAGCTTATTCTGCCTCTAAGCGGGGGGAAATTAATAGCTCGATATTAATTCTCACTGATTCTCCACGAAATGACTGGTTGCTTGATTCCATCAATCTGTGCGGGTAATAACAGGCATACCTCGCGCTTGTCTAGGTATAGAGATTCGAAGCCATATATATACTACTAAATACTCGACTAGGTAGTTAAGTGCCTATACCTTAGATCTTAGAATCCTGAGTTGCTTAGACGCGTCGATCGACCTCCTGGGTTGTTCTCCCGACCGACGTTGACGCGATTCAAGATGGATTTCGTCAAGTTATGGTTCATTAGGTGCACGGTGTAATTGTCTAACGTCTAGGGACCCTTTCCTTGCCGTGACCTTAATTGCTTTTTAATTAAGTTGTTCGTTTTTTATCTTAACTGATATAATATGTATACTTTACTAGAAGAAGTTTAACCGATGTTGACCGGGATTTAGAAATATTTTAACAGACTTTAAAGTATTTCAAGCAAAGATGCATTTATAATAAATGCATCTTAAAACTTTAAGTCATTAAAAAATCAATGACGGTTTGTTGATTCAAAACAAAATCATAAAAAATTTGTCAAATCCTTTAAAATTCCACGAGGAACTTTAAAATTCCTTAAAATTCTTTGAATTTTCTAAAATTTCGTAAAAATCTCTTAAACTTTCATGAAGTCCTTTTAAAATTCAACTAAATCTTTTAAAAATTTTTTTAAATTCCACAAAAATATTTATAATTCCTTAAAATTTCTTCCAAGTTTCTCAAAATTCTTTATAATGTAATGAAAAACTTTTAAATCCCTTAAAATATATAAAAATCTTTTGAAATTCTACAAAACTTTTCAAAATTCCACAAAATTTTTAAAAAACAATAAAAAAATCTCGTGAAATCCTTTAAAATTCCTTAAAATTATTTGAATTCCCTAAACTTTCTTAAAAATCTGTTAAAATTTCGTCAAGTCCTTTTAAAATTCCACAAAAATATTTATAATTCCTTAAAATTTCTTCCAAGTTTCTCCAAATCTTTTATAATGTAACGAAAAACCTTAAAATCCCTTAAAATATATAAAAATCTTTTGAAATTCTTCAAAACTTTTCAAAATTCCCTAAAATTTTTTAAAAACTATCAAAAAATCTCGTAAAATCCTTTAAAATTCCACGAGGAATTTTAAAAATTCTTTAAATTCCCTAAACTTTCTTAAAAATCTCTTAAAATTTCGTGAAGTCCTTTTAAAATTCAGCTAAATCTTTTAAATATTATACAAATCTCTTGTAATCACTTAAAATTCCTAAAAACCTCTTAAAATCCTTTAAAATTCAATGAAAAGCTGTTAAATCCTTTAAAATTACTCTTAAAAATCAAAATTTTTTTTAATTCTTACAAGCTCTTTAAAATTCCATAAGGAACTTTAAAATTCCACAAAAAATTTCTTCCAAGTTTCTCAAAATCCTTTATAATGTAACCAAAAACTTTAAAATCCCTTAAAATATATAAAAATCTTTCGAAATTCCACAAAAGTTTTCAAAATTCCCTAAAATTCCACAAAATTAAAAAAAAAAACAATAAAAAATCTCGTGAAATCCTTTAAAACTCAATGATAAACATTAAAATTCCTTAAAAAATCTAAATTTCTCAACATTTTAAAAATCTGTTTAAAATTCTTTAAAATTTCTTAAAATACGTAAACATTTCATGTGCATTAAGTTCTCTAGATCTTTTTACGAGTTTTAACTTGGATTTCAAGACATTTACGATTTTAATCCTTTTTGTGGATTTTTAAGGGATCTCAAGAGGTTTTTGGGATTTTTAAGAAATATTAACGAACTTTAAGCAATTTCGAAAGTTTTTCTTGAAATTTCGTGGCACCACTTTTCTAAGATAGAATAATAATAAATCATGGATTGTTATACTGTCCTCACAAGGAGACTCGACAGCTAATTCTCCGCGTATTTTCGAATGCCTGCAACTTTTTCCAAACGACCGATGAATAAAGCAACATGAGCCTTAGCCAGCAGGTTATTCAGAACAGTGAGTAGATATCTAGTGTTTGAGCGACCATTCTTACATGGACTGCAGGTTGGACACTCGACACGGCAGCTTTGCGTCGCGCGCGCAGAGAGATGGATGAGGTAGGCTAGTATCGACGTAGCTCGAAAGGTACTGCTGATCCAGCAGGAAGAACTACTCGATCGTTGTAGGTATCCGCTGCAGGTAGGGTACACAAAGCCACGTCGCCATGTTCTGCATGCTGCTTATAATGGAATAGTTCGTGGTCGACGATTTATCGCGACTATTTCCATGTCTTCTTGCGGAACCCGCTCCGCATTCTGGTATAATACGGGTCGGTGCATCAAGGTGCACCAAGAGGTTGCATCGCAAAGGTGTACCTTGAGTGGGTCGTCGAGTTAGACGTATATAGACGCTAGGTCGCGACCGTGCATAGCCAATCCTATAACGACGTCTTCCAAGATCAGCAGGCTTATTGCTCGTAAATTGCACATAGCTTCCCGCTTTCTCATTCTAGCTTAGTCTGACATTCTTTTCTTCAGACGCCTGCTACTTCTTGCCTAGATCTTCATTACTGCAAACAGATATATGTTGAATAGCTTCCTCAAGAAATGGTATGACCTTTCCTTTGCAACTGCTCCTAATTTATCAGATTGAACATTATTTTTACGAAAGAGCCATCCTAAAACATAAAAGAAATAATAACGATAAAGCGACAGAAAGAAATCCACTTGTTGCTTCCAAAAAGCGTAGCACTTACGATAATATAGAACCTTGGAAGCAGAGCAGTTTCCGGTGGCCCTGACCATGAAATCTTTGAAATGCATTGCAATCTTTGGAAATTTTTGTAGTCTGATATATGGTATATACTGAAAAGTCAACTGGTTAATCATTCTTTGAGCAACTTACGCATAAAATAGATAGATACATCGGAGATGTAAGTTGCAGTAAGTTACTATTATTTGACTGAATATAACTGAATGTCGAGGTGGCAGTGCTAGGCATGCACGCTTTATGAAGCCGTTGTAACTTCGCCGCGGGGGTCCTAATGCCAGGCGTGTTGCTTGCCAGCATAAATTAAGCGCAATTTTGCATTTACACTGAAAACCGCGGAAACTTATTTATTATTGAGTCGACGATTTGCCAGCACAGCAGCCAGACGTGCGACGACTCAATTCTAACTGCATAACAGTTCTTAACAGGATGGATAATGCGATTAGGCACGGTAAACTTACCGTTGCACAATCTTACGAATGTGGGTAAAATTTATTAAGGACTCAGCTACTTCTCGAGATCACTCTCACTTTTCACATATCCACTTCGTATCGTGTCTCCTTTTCTTTCCTAATAACTTAGTGCTACTAAGATACCGAGAGTTTTAAATTGATAATTTAATTTTAAATTGAGCAAGTCATAAATTCAAGCTTAAAATGTTAGACACTGCAAATGGTAACAGACATGTCTGCAGTTCTGATAAGTTACCTATCACTTTTTCGTATCTCTCGCTGATTTCAGTTTACTTTGAAGCCTAAATAATCTTCTCCATTGACGTGTATACTATACATATAAAATGTTGAAAAACATGATAGAAAAGTGAAGCCGAATCACGAGAATCGTGGAACTTTTCATGTAACTGCCTGACTCCGTGTTTCAGGATTACATAATTAAACACATTCACAGAAGGATCAGAATTGATATCATAAATTATATCATTCGAATTTTGTAATGTTGATGCATAGCAGATCCAATATTTTATATGAATTTTTTTCAAGTTTCTACATCTGTTAATGAAATCTTAATTTTAAATAATTGATTATAATGTAGCTGAGAGGGGAAAAATAATAAACCGTCGGGACAAAGCAAAATCTGAAGGATCTATTTGATTTAAATTATCATTAATTTGCATAATACCTGACGTTAAACTCCTAAGCACTCGAATGAACTTCTCTTCGAGTTTGTGGTATGTTATGTTCCTAACAGAGACCGAGTTTGGTTCATTGAAATTCTCTAAATTTCTGGTACACCCCGGGTTAGCGACGAACCTTGCACTAACCACATCGACGCATTTCGAAGATAAATGAGAGCCCCACAGTAATCGATTGTGGCTTTCTAATTACAAATTCGACTGCATTTATTGAATCTCCTCCATTTAAAGTATTTCAAAATAATTCTCCACAAAAAACTACCGACATTATGTTACAGTTCCTAAAAGAAAATCTCTGGACTCCAAAGATCAGTCTCGCTTTTCTATAAAATCTTTAAGCGATTGATGCAACTTTTTCTAGGGAAGATTGATGCTGGGGTATTTCTTAACTGTACATAAATTATGAGATTTTTCGATGGGATCTGAGAGGCGCCGCGGTGGAAGGCAAATGCGCTTTGCGTCGTGCAGCGCGTATCAATGCCACCAGGAGGTGGATTTGCAATGAAACCCCGTATTCAAATATATGGCTGCCGTCCACGGGGTACTCTGATTTCGCAAGATGACTCCACTTCATTCGCGGCTCGCTTCGCTTCGCTCCACAGATCCGTGGCTATACTTTCGAATCAGTGCCGTGAGAATTCGCAGAATGCACCACCATGGTGTCTGCATGCAAGTGCCCGAACAGACTTATAAGTTGCCAAGTCGGTGGCAAGTCGTTATACTGATTTGGCGCACTTGATAGATGGAGCCGATGGAGGCCTCTTCGTGAATATGCATGACATACACGACCGCCCATTCAGGTCCAATCCCTTTCACAATTCCCCATTTCCTGTTCTAAATAAAAAAGAAAAAGCAGTTTAAGATATCTACATATAAATGTACTTCATCAAACAAGATACCAGAATTGAAATTGGGAAGAAGACAGGTCGTTGAATTATGACTCTATCGAGTTGGAAGATGGAAATTGTTTATGTGTATTAATGAAAGGATTCATGCTCAGATCTGAGACAAGAAGAGATTAAAATTGATCAATTGGGTTGATATTATTCGTTTTGGAATATATCCTATCATAAATGGCATATGCCATTCTATTAAACTAAATTATTCAATAGAGACTATATCCCACACCTATTTAATTCCATTTTATTTCCATATGTCACGTTATAGTAGAGTACCTACCATATTTTGTTTTAAAATTCACTCAGTGCTGCCCACTCGCCATGAACTGATGGATATGTGTCCCGCGAACGGGTGCACAAATCAGATATTGATTGAAAGTCCAGTTGATGTGCAATTTATAAAATACCTTTTCCTTACACAAGACAATTATTTATACTTTTCTGATGTTTCCTTCTTTACATTTTAATTTATCTCGCTTTTCCCTTTCACTATCCTTCTGCAGTCGAAGACAGAACTGTGGAATCTGTGGCAAGTAGTAAAAAGTAATTTTCGTAGAGGGAGAATGCTCTAGTTTCCATCCCTTTCTTGCCGCCTTCGGTTTTGAAAGGGACACTTTATTACGAATGACCATTGACCACACGTTCGAGACGGCATTCCACTCCCAAGAAACTTTTATGGTGATTCTGCAGCTCCTGTGATTATAATAATAAAGAAATTCTCAAAAATGTAATTTCTCAAAAATATAATTTCTCAACAAGTTCAATGCGAATGAAAAATCACAGTTTGACCTTAAAAAAAAAAGAGTATCTCGAAATCACAAGAAAGAAATTGACGATAATTATAGGTTCGTACTGGCCCATACTGGAGTACTTGTAATTCTATCATAAATCGTGAAAGTCTATATTTTTCTCCAAAATCCAGTTTCAATCATCTCTCACTCTCTTATGTTTGGAATTGGCATTTACACATGTAAATCATACTTATTAAAATAATTGTTAGGCCTCTATTTTTTTCATATAAGAAAGTACTTTAGCTCTGTCTCTGAAGATCCCATAACAACCGGTGGGCACTTTTATTGGTTATTATGTGCCACAATGCGTTAACCGTCGAAAGCGTGTCGCATGAGAATAATAAGCGATCCATGCAAATAAGGCTAAGTGACGTCATTGCCTCTTTACGATACGTAAGGATATAAGCACACCCCGGGAGTGGATTCTGCGTTTAAATAATCACATGCAATGTGTCCCGACCACCTTATGGGCGAAATATGCACATTTTTTATTATACCATCGGATCGAACACGTCCCCAAGATCTTCGCCGCATGGATTCAAGGGCCGAACAGAGTTTACAGTACCACTTACATCGCTTCCGTAATTTATCCACCGACGCAATTACTTCAAAGTAATATCGATCCGTTAATCAATGTAATGGATCGTCCTTATATTACATAACGCATTTAAGGCGGGGGAAGGGTTTAAGAGGACTCTTTTATGGCCTTAAGGTGTGAGGGATTTCAAGAAATCTTACTTAACATTCTGCAGTAGAAATCCCTTCAAATATTTCGAAATCACTTGAGCTATTTTAATTTATGTTCCTATCTTAAAAAAGTGATGTCACGAAATGTCTCGAAAATCTCGCATACATTGTGGTTGCAAATCTGATTGGCTTTCGAATGATTGGAAGTTGAAAGAAGAAAAACCCTAAAATTCGTTAAGATTTGTTAAAACTTCCGAAAAACCTCTTGAAATCCCTTAAAAATTCACAAGAACGATTAAAATCATTAATGTCTTGAAATCCAAGTTAACATTCGCAAAAATTTTTTTAAATTCATAAAATTTTTAGAAACCTCATCAAATTTCATGAAATCCTTAAAAAGTCTACAAAATATTTTAATAATTAGAACAATCTCATAAAATCCCTTAGAATTTTACTGCAACCTTCAAAATCCTTTCAAATTCTACAAATTATTTTAAAAATCATATATGTATAGAAATTCTTTTGAAATCCCTCAATAAAATTATCTGACAAACTTGCAAATCCTTTAAACCTCATAAAATATTTAAAAACTCATAAAAATCACTTGAAATCTTTTTAAATTTGTGAAAACCTCTTAATATTCACATCAGAAACTTTTTGAAATTCTTTAAATTCTAGGATAACATTTAAAGCCTCTTTATGTCCTTTAAAATGCATTAAAATTATTAGAAATCTCGTTACATTCCATGATATTTCTTGAAAATTCTATAAAATCTATTGAAAATCAGATAATCCCTTAAAATGATTAAAATTCTTTGAAATCTTTTGAAATGTCTTAAAATTCGTTGTATTCTCTTAAAGTTCTCGGAAAAACCTCTTAAAATTCCTTAGCTTCAAAAATTCTCTTGAAATTCGATGAATTCCATTAAAGTTCCGCGAAATATACTGAAATACCTTAAAATTCTACGAAATCTTTTGAAATACCTTCGTTAAAAAAATTGATGTAACGAAATGTCCCTAAAATCTCGGTTAAAAGTTATGAACGTTCAGGTGAACGTATTTTTGTATTGATCGTATTTTAAAGTAGAAACAGTTTTAAAATATAGATTCATTTGCATTATTATATTATTCAGAGTTTAATACTGACTCTGAATACTAGAAATCTTGCCGGCAAATTAATTAATTACCGAAGCCTGAGCAAAAATTCAATTTATGGACATCCTTTCTTAATTATAATATTCTGAAATTTAAAGTCGATTTAGATTAATTATATCAATTAGAGTAGTATCAATTTTAAACTATTTTAAACTATTATTAAATCACCGTTTAATTTCTAACTGTTCAATTACGAGAACGACGTACTTGCTGCATTAATTTTGTTTAAGGAAACATAAGAATAATATGTAAAGAGGTTTCTAGAGACCGTACATAAGAAATGCAAAAAAAAAAGAGAGAGACAGTGTTCGTTGAGGGAACATCGAAAGGGTACTTGGTACAGTGTAAGCGGTGTGATAGTCACTTTGCGCAACAGTGTCTCGCTCAAGGCTACGACATTACTTATTTCCTTCGGTATAAGTTTATTTACTGTAAAAGGCAATGTCAGTTTCTACCTTCATTTTCCCACGTTTCAAATATTTACCCAACAATCGAATGACACGAAAAAGTGAATAAGTAAAAATATATTTGTTGAATCAAAATGCCGGAAGAATGTCTCTCAGCAATAAGGTGCACAACATGCCTCTGCACAGAAGAACGAAAACAGAGGCGAACAAGCAAAATCTCATAAATCAAGCAGCATTTTTATGAATGCAGTGCTCCGCCCTCTTCATTCACGATTCACGCGTTTAATATGATGTGATATGCCCTCCCAGAATAATAACGCATGATCGCTTATTAACTTTCAGCGCGACAGTTGTTTGTGCCCGAGGCGTCAATAGCGGATTAATAATCTGATCATTATTAAACGGCACTGTCAGTTTAACTGTAAACTATTGCCAATATTACTCCTTTCACATAAAGAAGACTCAGAGAATGCTTTGCGATCTTAAAAGAACATATTTTTCAGTAATTAGTTGAGTAACTTAAAAACCAATCATCCATATGCAAATTTGTGCTTGGCAGTCGAATCTCACTCCAGGGAAACTTGTTTCATGCACTAAAAATTGGTTTTAAGTTTTCAGTGCCTCAAATGGGACTAGAAAATTTACTGATAAATTAAATTTAAGCAGCGTGTGATTCGAGTTGAAAACTCAAGTTTGAAAATCTCCTTTGATTTATTAAAGAAACAACACTGAGAACTTGATTATTTATGTACTTCAATTTCGGAATTTAAGACTTTACAGAATATGAATTTAAAATTTTCTGGAGCTGCTCTAAATTTGGGGCCTCTTTGACAAGAGGAAATACGTCGTTGTTAGTACCAAAGCATATGCTGTTACTGTCGACATGGTCGACTCGTCGACGATTTACTGAAGTCTCAGCCCGGAACGCCGCGTGCAGCCTTCGTAACGCGGCGTTATGATATTTATGAATAGTTGTTTAACTTGCACTTGAACACAGCGTTGTGCCGCCACTCATAAAGCTTATAACGTTTTGCGGTCGGTCTGCAGATGAAATGAAACGAAACGAAATGCAAGAACGCGCTAACGTTATTCACACTTCGCCCACGTCCTGGGAAGCATTCGCTGATTTCTCTATACCTGTTCAATGCTCATGTACATGTGCATTTTCCTTCGATCATGCCGAGTACTCGTCCTCCCTTTCGCACACTAATCTTCCGGATAATGTATTCCATAGAGATTATAACGGCGGCCACGGTCATGGCCTAATACCTACGTGCTGGTTATGGGCGAAGGTCGAAATGGATTAACACATGATTCCTCGCTATCACGAGTACGAGATTTCTATAACTATTCATGACGTGATTAAAACGTTTTGCACGACCTTTACCCTCCTTCCGTGCTCCAAGTCACTTATCGCATTCGCAAATTCTTTAATTATATTCAAAACTTTTCTTACTGAAGATGCAAATATTTTTCGCCAACTGAGAGGTGTGTCTTTTTTTCTTTTGTTTCAGGTGAGTTCAACCTGGATGTACTCACGCGAGGGCTCTTTGAGTATCAAGGTAACCTCATAACACATCTGCATGGATCTCGAAATTTATTTATTGATTTATCTCTCCAGACATGTAACTCGAGTATCGATACTTCCTTGACTTTCCCCAACTGGAGCAATACCTCATAATTTACAATCTCGCCTAGACTCATTCTCATTTACTCCTCGAAAGGCGTTCTTCCCCGCACACTCATTGGTACTTATTAAGTAAATTCCATCGATTACAGCGCGTTACTCACATTAATTAATTACCCTGCCCCCATATTGCACACCTCGTTAGCCAAATGGAATATCTTAGGCACGCTTTCGACCTCACGATTGCGTTAGCAGACTTCTTAACACCATAAGCGGCTGCATCTAATAAAACCACCGGTAGCTCTTTAGACGTGCTATTCACCATAACAAATTCGTACGCGTCCGACATCAGCGCAGAACCAGAGAGCTTGTATCTATCTGTATCTCTCTACTACAAGAACAACTGGTACCCGATCAATATTTTAGTGGATATACCGGGAAACCTAATGAACTGAAATAGCCAACGCATTGCGCATAGGGATTTCTGTCTTTGGAGATAATGGTAGCTGCTGTCCTTTGCGGGGCCACGGGCTCGTTATTTTCCCGCCTCAAGTGCTGCTTGAAGCGCTCTTTGGCGTTATTGCCAAGCTTCACTGCATGCTCACCTGGACTTCCGTCAATACTTCGTAACTTTACAGTTTTTTATCTTACAGTGTCCGGTTACTCCCCAAAAGGTAAATCTGTTTTTAAAATATCTAAGAATAAGTAATCGCAACTCAATCTCTCTGGTACTTGGAATATTCATTTCCCAGGTACATTGGCCAGTGAACAAGTGCCGTTAGAGTTTTATGAGATCAAGACTCGAAACGCGCGTCTAAAGGGTAATCGTAGACGTAAGAACATGATGAATTATAAGGCTCGATAAGGTCGTGTGCGTTAATTTATTATCCTTGTAATCGACACTTTTTCCCAAGTGGCGGAAAAATGTCGACGGCTCGGAAAATAGTGGTGGAAGCGCAGAGAGAGCGCGACGAAAAATCGGAAATTTATTAGCTAACCGTTGACTGCGAGGTACATGCGTACCTATTCGCATAAAGCGCAAAGTTACATCACGTTACGCAGAGATAACGCCTCCTTTCTACCCAAGGTTAAACACCTGTGACAGTGTACAGTGTTTATTTTAGCGGTGTTAGACATATTTAATTACGTTGTGTATATACACTTTGGAAATGATTATTTCTCATTTTTTTTAGAGTAGCCTGACTATTCTTCAAATGATGCAGAAGTCGTTCTTCAAACATTTCAAGCTTCTCCTGATTTATGCGAAATTAATTTTTACTTATCCGCACACAAAGATAATTACATTCTCATATACTTACACCTGCAGGGTCAAAGTTTCTTCAGACAATTATCGATACTTCGTGCTTCTTAACGGCTCACGTCTTCCTTTATTAGCACCTTTCTTTTGCGCTTTCTCCACTGCCACCTGGAAGGACTGTAAAAAGTAAAAAACGACCAATATCAAAAGCGGATCTTTTACTCCACTTGCGTAAAGTACAGGTATTGGATTTTAAATGCTATCACGAAACAATTGGACTTGGTGAAAGAAGCACAAAAAGTTTCGTGAACCTAAGTGAACTTTGTACTTTATTCTCACGTGGATACAATTTATCACCTTATTCACAAGAAATTTTTACGATAGCAGTTTTATTCAAAATTATTACATGCCATAAAAACGGTTTAATATTGTACGAGTAAAACCAAAGGCACAAATTGATTCCGCTTTTTCTGTCATTGCCTATTGTCTATTGGTTGAAAATGAATAGCATACACTGTTAGAATATTGAAAATTCAACTAAAGTAATTCAAGTTTTTTTTTTTTACAGTGTAGATTTTCAAGCAGTCCAGGTTTACACCTTATTCTTCTCTTTTCTATTATTTAAATTAGTATAATGAGCCAAATTTAGATTACCAATTGCAATAGCAAGAACTTATAGCTAGTGTAAAATTGTTACGTGATTGGGTTGAGAGTAGCACGCGCTCAGCTTACAATAGCCGAGAATTGCAGAAACTTGACTCAGGTGAACGTAAAACCTGCATGGATGAGCAACGTATCCTGCAAAACGCCTCGCATGGTCGAGCAGACCGCCTTGGCTCGTCTATTACTCGCAGATAGATTTATCGAGTATCGGCACCTCCGCGTACCCGCCCCACTTGGACAATTTATACACCTTCGCTTCATTGAAATGGAGCCAGCGAGCACTTGTGCCTTATGTTCATCCGCACGCACTTCAAAGAGATCCTCCTCTCTCAAGGAAATGTCTGAAATGGAATTATTTTATGAACTTATACAAAGGAAATCTATGTATGCATTCCACCTTTAATTCCCTCTTTAACCACTAGCAATATTATAAACAGCAATATTATATCCTTAGAGCATATAAGAAGCATCCCAAGATGTCTAGTTAATTAGTATATAAAAATTAATATAAATTCTACAAAATCATTAGAAACATTCTGTAATTAATGCATCTGATTCGTCGTGAAAGTATCGATAGTTATTTTCGACAATCGATATTTGCCGCATCGTAAATTCCGCGTGAAATGAATTTGAAATTTTGAATTTGGTTTCGTTAATAATCATTTTGTCACGAGTCTAAACTCAAAATAGGTACATTCAAAATCTGGGAATTTTTAAAGATTTCATGGGAGATAATGCGGGATTTTACATGTTATCGTAGAATTTTAAAGAATTTCAAAAAGTTTCTGGGAATTTTTAGAATTTTTCGCGACTTTGATCAGATTTCAATCGGACTTCAAGGTACTTTTATGACTTTTAAAATATGTATTTTTTGGGATTTAAATAAGGAATTTAAAACTTTATAGGGAATTTTGTAATATTTTTAATGATTTTAAGAGATTTTAAGAGATTAACGATTTAGAAGGTTTTTATGTGCATTTTTAAGGATTTTTAAGTGACTTTTACAAAATTCAAGAGATATTTAGGATATTCAAACGATTTTGTGCAATTGTATGGGATTTTAAGATATTTCGTGAAATTTTAAAGGCTTTTAAAAGCTTTGTAAGAGTTTTATGAGGTTTTAAAGAATTTGAAATATTATTCTGAAATTTTAAGGAATTTCATAAGATTTCTAATAATTTTAAGTGATTTCAAGAGATTTTTCTGATATTTAAATGAATCTGTGAGAATTTTAAAGGATTTCATGGCATTTGATAAGATTTCTCAATATTTTTACAGGATATGAAAGATATAAAGAGA
>UCOK01019715.1:0-12597 GCA_900474325.1 Synergus umbraculus | reverse complement strand
TGAAAATTCAATATAATCTCACCAAATACTTTAAAATTTCTGGAAATAAATGTCCATCAATGTCAAAATCCCATAAAATTTTTTTTAATCCTTGTTGTTCCCTAAAATTCCTTAAAATTCCAGAACCTATCGTTATAATTCAAAAAACTACTTAAAACCCTATGAAATCATATGAAATTCCGTTAAATTTCGCAAAATCAATTGATATTTCTTAAAATTACTCAAAATTCCATTAAGTCTCATTATATCTCTTAAAAATTCAACTAAATTCCATGGAATTTCATTAAATTCTTTAAAATTCTTGAAAATTCAATATAATCTCACCAAATACTTTAAAATTTCTGGAAATAAATGTCCATCAATTTTAGGGAATTTCAGGAAACTTATGGTAATTCTTCCACAAAAAATTAACGTTTATGCAAATGAATTAATGTTTTAACACTGCTTATAGTTTGAAATACAATCAATACTCGCTGATATAAAATCAAAAATCCTTCATTTAAACTTTTGATACAGAACTTTTGGTACACTTTAGGATATCTTTAATGTAGGGTCGCAGCTGGGGGTTCAGATTGTAGTGCAGAGAATGTTATTTCTTGCTCCACCGAAAGCATAACCTTCACGTTACCATGCGACCAGCTCCAAGCCTGGAAGGTATAACCGGAAGGCCATTAGCCAAATTGCGAGGTGTCTGCTCGTTGTACCGCTCTATTACCTTTCAGCCTGATCCTCGGTCCTGGTTCCAGCAACCTCATCTCTCTTCCAAGCCATTCGTCGGGTTGTGGATACCGCATCGATCTCGCGTTACTACCATCTCTTAATCCGCTCGTAAGACGAGCGTTTCTCATTCCCATGGACGAGAACCAAGCCATAGTCGTTCATCGTTACACCGGAGAATCCACAACTTTCGGTTCGATAAGGACTCTATCCTCTTTTCCAATTGGATGACGATCTCTATTCTAAGATCCCTACATTCTAGGATCCCTATATTCCAGGATCCTTATATTCTAGTATCCCTATATTCAAGGATCCCTAAATTCTAGGATCTCTAAATTCTACGATCGTCGTGACGATCTACCTTGAATCTGCGTATAATTTACTGCTATTGGAAGAGCCCTTCTCTGTTGTTTGGCTATTACTGGATCTTAATCCTTCAATATGCAAGAATAGCTGGCAAGAGTCTAGGGGAATATTAATATTTCGGAAAATATGAAGGTGTCTTCTTCCTCGGAGAACTTATTCTTATTAATATTGGAGAACAAGCCCAAGCCTCGTTAGATTTTCCAGCAGTTTCTGCATAGCCACTACTCTGGAGCAAAATCGCAGGAGCTTGGCGTCCTTTATGCATATTTGAAAACCTCCTTCTCCTTTTCCTTCTCCTCCTCCTTCTCGCCCTAACCTTGCTGGATAACCGTTGCCGTCGAGGTTACGGCGATCGGATATTCTGCCCTGACGATCGATTCTACCGAGGGAAATTTCCGGGAGCACAGAGCCAACAGAGGGAGATTGTAAACCGAAGGGATAAGTCACGTGCACTTCGATTCCTGTTTGTTCCTACGCGCGATCCGCTTCCGAAAATACGTGCCTTCTGCAAATCCTCAATTTCCTCTTAATAAAGAATTAATCCCTCGGTGGTACTTTATTTTCATGGACTCCAATTTTAGACAAAGCGGATAATATTTACTCATCAAAAGATGAATTATCGGGTTCAAATTATCGGGTCCATTTAATGAATTAAGTCCAAAATGAAATTCTAGGCATGGAAATCTATATCAGGGTTCTCTTTTAACTTATTCAGATCTTATCAATTTTCAGACATGACATCAAGGAAAAGAAGATACTAGTAATATTTTACGTGTTATGAAAAGCAGTGACTGCGGATTGAGAATCTTGACATGTTTTTTTTTCAGATTCCTTTCGCTGAATTTGAAACTGTCATGACGTTTCCATCGGAGATTATACTTTCTGAAGAAAACCATACTCTCTAAAATTGAATCAGTCAAATTCCACTGATTTTTACACAGAAAAAACGAGGACTGAAAGTGTTTACAGCTTAAATCAGTTTTTAGTCTTTTTTTAAGACTCAGAAATCTAAAAACAAGACTAAAAACTGACTTAAGACTGAAATTCAGCCTAAAAACTGATTTAAGCTGTAAACACTTTCAGTCCTTGTTGAAATTTTATCACTGAAATTTTCAGTAATCGTCACTAAACTAATAAAAATTTCCGTGACTTTTCACTGGTTTCCAGTAGATTTTGCACTGATTAAAATCGTGAGAAAAGAGTCACTGCAAATCAGTGGAATTTGACTGGTATTCAGTTAAATTTCACTGATTCAAGTTTAGAGAGAAGAGTTTTAGAATTTTAAAGAGATTTCGTAGAATTTTAAGGGATTTTAGTATATTTCGTGAAATTTTAAAGGAATTTATGCAATTGTCAGACTTTTATAAGAATTCTTAGCGATTTTAAAAGGGATTCTAAATTTTTTGAAATTTGGAGAAAATTTAAGATGTTTCTAAGAATTAAAAAAAATTTCAAAGAATTTCAAAAGGTTTTTAAAAGTTTTATGGAGTTTTAAGGAATTTTAAATGTTATCCTATAATTCCAAGCAGTTTTAAGATTATTTTAAAAGATTTCTAAGAATTGCGAGGGGTTATATGGAATTTTATGAGATTCCTAATATTTTAAGTGATTTCAAGAGATTTTTCTAATCTTTAAAAGATTTTGTGGGAATTACAAAGGATTTCATGGAATTTGGCAAGATTTCTAATGATTTACAGAGATTTTGAATGTTAAGGAATTTCCAGACGTTTCTAAGAATTTTTATAGATTTTCATGAATTTTAAGGGATAATTTCCAAGTATTCTCTGAGATTCTCTAGGTTTCTAATGATTTCAAGACATTTTCAATAATTTTAAAGGATTTCGAATGGTTTTCGTAAAATTTTAAGGAATTTCGAAAGGTTTGTAAGAGTTTTATGGGATTTTAAGGAATTTTAAATATTATCCTGGAATTCTAAGGAATTTCAAGATATTTTAAAAGATTTCTAAGAATTGCGAGGGATGTTATGGAATTTTATGGAATTTCTAATAATTTTAAGTGATTTCAAGAGATTTTTCTAATCTTTAAAAGATTTTGTGGGAATTACAAAGGATTTCATTGAATTTAGCGAGATTTCTAATGATTTACAGAGATTTTAAATGTTAAGGAATTTCCACACGTTTCTAAGAATTTTTATAGATTTTCATGAATTTTAAGGGATTTTTACGATTTTCGAGTAATTTTCACTGAATTCAAAAAAAATTTAGAATTTTTAAATAATTTTGTATAATTTTAAGGGGTTTCAGAATATTTAGGGGAATTTCAAAGGAATGGATTTTGAATGTAAAATTTGGAGGAATTTTAAGATATTTCAACGTATTTTAAGGAATTTGGAAGGTTTTATATGAAATTTTAAAAGATTTCAAACAGTTTCTAGGTTTTAAGGAATTAAAAAATTTTCTTGGAATTTCGAAGAATTTTCAGAGATTTTAACATATCATAAGGAATTTTGACGATTTTTCAAGTAATTTTCACTAACTTAAAAATAATATAAGAATTTTTAAATAACTTTGTAGAATTTTAAGGGATTTCAGAATATTTAGGGGAATTTTAAAGGAATAGATTTTGAATCTTTCCTAGGAAGGAATTTAATGGATTTTGAATGTTTTGTAAAATTTGGAGGAATTTTAAGATATTTCAACGAATTTTAAGGGATTTGGAAAGTTTTGTATGAAATTTTAAGAGATTTCAAACAGTTTCTAGGGTTTTAAGGAATTAAAAAACTTGTGGAATTTCGAGGAATTTTCTGAGTTTTTAACGTATCGTAAGGAATTTTGACGATTTTTAAATGATTTTAAGAGAATTTAAGGGATTTTCATGATTTTTAAAAGATTTTTATGAAATATTTCATAGTTTTCATTTCCAGTAGATTATTCACTAATTAAAATCGTGAGAAAAAAATCACTGAAAATCAGTGGAATTTGACTGATAATCAGTTAAATTTCACTGATTCAAGTTTAGAGTAGACAATATGGTTTTATAATAGTTAATTGGAGAAATAGAAAATGGAAAAATAGAAAATAGAAAAAAAAAAATGAAAAATAGCCAAAATGTGTTTGGCAATAAGGTATAACTGTATCGACTCTCTGATCGACCAGAGACCCTGGTAAAGTCCTACAGAAGAAGGTAGAAGGTCGTTCCTGAAACTTCAGTGAAACCACTTCGAAACAGGTTCGCGTTTCCCCTGAGGTCCTGTTTTTTGCCTCTTTCCTAGCTTGCCCGGTCCAGTTCTTACTCTCTCAAAGCCTTGTATGACGTTTAGACGATTTATAACAGCGATACCAGAAATTAGGAACTAACTCGTCTCTGGAATCGGACTTTATTCAACAGGAGGAGGACTATTTGTATCTGATTACGTCTCAGCAACCATAAATAAAAAAAACAGTTTCAGTCACATATTTTAGAATCGGCTCTCTTTGGTTTTTTAGTTATTTCTTTAAAGTAGCAAACCAACACGAGGACGATTATTTATTTAATTTCTTATAAGTTCGAGTTATTAAAAAAATCAATGACATTTTGCTGATTCTAGTTTAGAGAGTATCCAAGATTTTAGGGAGATTTCGTTATATCTTTGGTTGGATAACTTTTTTTTAGAGAGACGTATTTGTATTTAAAGAAGTTTCTAGGAATTTTACTGGATTTTGACCATTTTTAAGTGATTTTTATGGGGTTCTAAAGATTTTTAAGTGATTCGAAAAGGTTTATGGATGTTTTAAGAATTTTTAAGGGATTTTAAATCTTGTGAAGTTTCGAGGAGTTTTAAGAAATTTTCAAAGAAGTCTAATAATTAATAATAATTTTTTTACTAATAATTTTAAGGGATTTACGAATTTTTCAAGATTTTATAGAATTTTCAGGATTTCATGGAGTGTAACTAGATTTCTAATAATTTTCATGAATTTTTCCAGAGGTTTTTATGAGTTTTAAAATATTTTATATGGGGTTTGAAGGATTGTAAATTTGTTACGTAACTTTATTGAGAGATTACAAAAGAATTTTTATACATATATAATTTTAAAGTATTTCGAAGATTATCGTAAAATTTTAAGGGATTTTATGAGATTGTTCTAATTATTAAAAGATTTTGTAGAATTTTTAAAGATTTCATGAAATTTGATAAGATTCCTAAGAATTTTAAGAGATTTCAAAAGGTTTTAGAGAATTTCTAGGAATAATTTAAGAGGGATTTTATGATTTTTAGAAGATTTTATAGAATTTTCAGGATTTCAGGGAATTTCATGAAAATTTCACGAATTTTAAAAGATTTCAAGAGATTTCTGTATGAGTTTTAGAATATTGTACAGTGTTTAAACTATTCAAAATTTTGTCAGGTAATTTGATTGATTTCTCTAATTTTTAGAAGATTTTATAAAATTTTTCAGGAATTCATGGAATTTGTTACGATTTCTAAAGATTTAAAGAAATTTAAAATTTTAAGAAATTCCAAGAGTTATTTAGGAATTTGTAGAGCTTTTTACGAGATTTAACTTGGATTTCAAGACATTTATGATTTTAATCGTTTTTCTGAATTTTTAAGGGATTTCAACAGGTTTTTGAGAGTTTTAAGAAATCTTAACGAATTTTAAGTAATTTCGAAGGTTTTTATAAAATTTTAAGTGATTTGAAAATATTTCTTATAGTGTTTTGAGAAAATTTAAGGGGTTTTATTAATTCTTATGAAGTTTCGAGGAATTTTAACAGATTTTAAAGGGTTTCAGGGAATTTTAATGAACTTTAAGAATTTTTAAATGTAATATCATTTTCAGGAAATTTAAAAGAAGTCAAGAGACTTTAATAATTTTGAAAATATTTTATGGAATTTTGAAGAATTTTGTGAAACTTTATGAGATTTCTAATAATTTTCAGAGATTTTATGATTTTTAGTATAGATTTTTAAGGATTTCATGGAATTTCATGAAATTTCTAATAATTTTAATAGATTTTAAAGGACATCTTGGGTCTTTAAATGTTATCGTATAATTTAAAGAATTTGAAGCAATTTCTAAGAATTTTAAGTTTTCACGAATTTTAAAAGATTGTAAGAGCTTTTTACGAATTTTAATTTGAATTTCAAGAGGTTTTTGGGAATTTTAAGAAATATTAACGAATTTTAAGGTATTTCGAAGGATTTCCTCAAATTTTTTTGCGCCATTAATTTATTTTTCTTCTTTCAACTTCAAGTCATTCAAAAGCCAATCAGGTTTGCAACAACAAATGTATGCAAGATGTTCGAGACATTTCCTCACACCAGTTTTTTAATATAGGATAATATTATCTGAGGAATAAAATATCTGTTATAAAGAATGATGCTGATCTTTAAAAATAGATTGTGACTTGCTATTTGTAACTGAGTACAATGGCAATAATTGACGAGGAAGAGTATTAAAGTGCGATAGCACTGAACAGTAGAACTTATGAGATACTCGGTGCTAAAATTCCGGTGAGAACATAGAAGCTCTTTCAGCATTTCGACCTTGAAAGACGCATTGCTGACCACTGCAATTTCCTAGATAGATCCACTTAAGTATATCGGTAAAATAATTAGGTATGCAACTGTTTCGAGAATTCGGATATCTCTCTAAACTTGAATCAGTGAAATTTAACTGATTACCAGTCAAATTCCACTGATTTGCATTGATTCTTTTCTCATGATTTTAATCAGTGAAAAATCTACTGGAAATCAGTGAAAAATCACTGAAATTTTTAGTAGTTCAATTTTCACTAATCTTTTTAAAATTCCTCAAAATCCTTTGGAATTCTTTAAATTCCACGAAAAACTTCAAAATCTTTTAAAATACATAAAAATCTCTTAAAATTTCCTGTAATCCTTCAAAATTCCATAAAACATTTTCAACTATACAATATTTAAAATTGAATGAAATCCTTTACAATTATTATTTTACAAAATCTTTTACAAATCATAAAAATCTCGTGAATCTCTTTAAAATTTCCTACTCTCTTAAACTGAATCAGTCAAATTCCATTGATTTTCAGTGAATCTTTTTTCACGATTTTAATGAGTGAAAATCTATAAAAATTCTTAGAAACGTCTGGAAATTCCTTAACTTTTAAAATCTCTGTAAATCATTAGAAATCTCGCCAAATTCCATGAAATCCTTTGTAATTCCCACAAAATCTTTTAAAGATTAGAAAAATCTCTTGAAATCGCTTAAAATATTAGGAATCTCATAAAATTCCATATAATCCCTCGTAATTCTTAGAAATCTTTAAAAATAATCTTAAAACTGCTTGGAATTACAGGATAACATTTAAAACTCCATGAAACTTTTAAAAACCTTTTGAAATTCCGTAAAATTTCACGAAAACCTTAAAAATCACTTCAATTTTTTTAAATTTTTTGAAATTCTTAGAAACCTCTTAAATTTTCTCCAAATTTCAAAAAATTTAGAATCCCTTTTAAAATTGCTAAGAATTCCATAACATTCATTAACTATATTCGATGTGGTTTCAAATCATATCTTTCTAAGTGATTTAAAATTACAAATCACACAATATTTATTCCATATTTTTTTAATTAATCATACATTTTTTGAGTGTCTGAAAATATACGATCTAATTCGATAATGTCGATAAGAATGAAAAAAGTGGATATTAATTTATATTTGTATAATATTGAAAAGATTTAGTTGAATTTTAAAAGGAATTAATGGAATTTAAGGGAATTTTATAAGTTTTCAAATATTATAAAGGTTTTTTTTACGTATTTTAATAAATTTAAAAGTTTTTCGTGGAATTATAAAGGATTTTAAAAGGCATGTAAGATTTTTAAGAAATTTTAATTACTTTAAAGTGATTTCAAAGAATTTATATTATCCTCATGGAATTTTAAAGGATTTTACAGTTTTTTAATTCCTTAAAACCCTAGAAACTGTTTGAAATCTCTTAAAATTTCATACAAAACTTTCCAAATCCCTTAAAATTCGTTGAAATATCTTAAAATTCCTCCAAATTTTACAAAACATTCAAAATCCATTAAATTCCTTCCTAGGAAAGATTCAAAATCTATTCCTTTAAAATTCCCCTAAATATTCTGAAATCCCTTAAAATTCTACAAAGTTATTTAAAAATTATAATATTATTTTGAAGTTAGTGAAAATTACTTGGAAAATCGTCAAAATTCTTTATGATATGTTAAAATCTCTGAAAATTCTTCGAAATTCCAAGAAAATTTTTTAATTCCTTAAAACCTAGAAACTGTTTGAAATCTTTTAAAATTTCATACAAAACTTTCCAAATTCCTTAAAATACGTTGAAATATCTTAAAATTCCTCCAAATTTTACATTCAAAATCCATTTCTTTGAAATTCCTCTAAATATTATGAAACCCCTTAAAATTATTTAAAAATTCTAAATTTTTTTTGAATTTAGTGAAAATTACTCGAAAATTGTAAAAATCCCTTAAAATTCATGAAAATCTATAAAAATTCTTAGAAACGTCTGGAAATTCCTTAACTTTTAAAATCTCTGTAAATCATTAGAAATCTCGCCAAATTCCATGAAATCCTTTGTAATTCCCACAAAATCTTTTAAAGATTAGAAAAATCTCTTGAAATCACTTAAAATATTAGGAATCTCATAAAATTCCATATAATCCCTCGCAATTCTTAGAAATCTTTTAAAATATCTTGAAATTCCTTAGAATTCCAGGATAATATTTAAAATTCCTTAAAACCCCATAAAACTCTTTCAAACCTTTTGAAATTCCTTAAAATTTTACGAAAACCTTTCGAAATCCTTTAAAATTATTGAAAATGTCTTGAAATCATTAGAAACCTAGAGAATCTCAGAGAATACTTGGAAATTATCCCTTAAAATTCATGAAAATCTATAAAAATTCTTAGAAACGTCTGGAAATTCCTTAACATTCAAAATCTCTGTAAATCATTAGAAATCTTGCCAAATTCCATGAAATCCTTTGTAATTCCCACAAAATCTTTTAAAGATTAGAAAAATCTCTTGAAATCACTTAAAATATTAGGAATCTTATAAAATTCCATATAATCCCTTGCAATTCTTAGAAATCTTTTAAAATATCTGGAAATTCCTTAGAATTCCAGGATAATATTTAAAATTCCTTAAAACCCCATAAAACTCTTAGAAACCTTTTGAAATTCCTTAAAATTTCACGAAAGCCTTAGAAATCACTTCAATTCTTTGAAATTTATTTAAATTCTTAGAAACCTCTTAAATTTTCTCCAAATTTCAAAAAATTTAGAATCCCTTTTAAAATCGCTAAGAATTCTTATAAAAGTCTCTTAAAATTGCATAAATTCCTTTAAAATTTCACGAAATAAACTAAAATCCCTTAAAATTCTAAAACTCTTCTCTCTAAACTTGAATCAGTGAAATTTAACTAATTACCAGTCAAATTCCACTGATTTTCAGTGACTTTTTTCTCACGATTTTAATTAGTGAATAATCTACTGGAAATCAGTGAAAAGTCAATGAAATTTTTAGTAGTTTAGCGACGATTACTGAAAATTTCAGTGACTTTTGACTGATTCTCAGTGAACTTTCACTGATTAAAATCTTGCGAAAAGAGTCACTGAAAATCAGTGGAATTTGACTGATTCAGTTTTAGAGAGTAACCGTTGCTTTACAAATTAGGTTGCCTATCAAAATTAGATGATTTCTGAGTGTTTTCGAAGTGATTACAGGATTAGAGGTCTTGGACCCTCAATATTCCAGGTGACTGAAATAATAGTTGTCAACCGATTCCAAGTTATGTAACCCACGTTCCGAGTCCCATGAGTCTTTCATCCTCACTGCAAATTCACCAACTCAAACAAAATCCAACCTTCCTGATGACTTTCCAGTTGGTATCATCCACTAATCAGAAAATCACTCCTCCATTAATGTGTGTACTTATAAGAATTCTTCAGTCATTCTCTACACAAAAAATGTGACAATGTAGAAGTGGAAAGTGAGAAGTGAGAAGTGAGAAAAGTGTTACGTAACCAACCCCCAGACAACCTTAATTCGAGAGATTATCTCGGTCATGGATTACTTTGTGCTCCCTTTGAGAGCGGAAACGAAAAGAGGAGAGGAGAGGAGAGTTTGCAAGAAATCGTACGGTCGAATTTGCCGGCGAGCGAGTTGTAGCGAGTGAGGCGAGTTCAAGGGGGGTTTAACAAGTGAGCTCCCGTCGACCAAGCTCTCTTGCTTGTAGAAATTTAGTCCAGCTCTTATCGAGAATACGACACGCTTTCGCTCCCCTGTAATCGCACAAAATATCGTATCAAGAGGAGGCTGGCAACCTGAGTCGGTGTATATATTCCCAGCTGGTGCTAATATCATGAAGGAAGATCTTTCGTCGATGAGGCAGTGCAGTGCCAATAGATCCGGAAGACAATACATTCCAAGGCTGCGAATTCGAAGCGCCGTAAGAGGCGGTGTGGCGCTCATACTAGGAAGGTGGGTTGTAGGTTGGAGTGCGAGCGAACAGACGAACGGAGGGCTGCTGGATGCATTAATCATCTCCGTAGCCGCTTCGCTCGCACGGGTTCCCTCGTCTCTTGTCTCTCGTTCTCGTTCTAGTCCTCTCTATCCTTTTCGATCCATTTCTATCCTTTTCTATTCTCCTCTATCCTCCTCCATCCCGCTCACGCCTTTCCAGAGCCACCGCTATATCTGTATAGACATAGACCTCCGCTCTCTCTGCAGAGCGACTCGAACGAGCAAGAATACGCTCCGGGGCACAAGGTAAAATAAATAGTTCGCCGGCATGTTGCTGCCGACGCTGCCACGTGAGGTGGTATATCCACTATTTCTCTCTCTCTCTCTCTCTCCTCTCTTTAGATCTCGACCTCTGTTTCATGTTTCATCCTTCTCTCAAATTCGCGTCACCCGAGCTAGACTTCTCATTATTCAATCAAACGTGGGATGTCGGAGGTGGTATTTTGACTCGGGAGAGTCTTTACAAGCAAGGGCAGAAATATCATTTTGTTCTGCAAGTAATTTCTGGGTTCTTGAGCTTTTATTATACTCCCTGGCGGAAGGTTCAGATAGATTTCTATTCTAATCAATCCGAGGTCGACCTAAGGATTCCTATCCGATTTAATCCGAAATAACAAAGAGGATTCTAATACGAACTAATCCGAGGTCTATCCTCGATTTCTATTCGACTGAATCCGAAGTCATCCAAAATTTCTATCCGACTGATTCCGAGGTTAAAGGAAGGATTTCAATCCGAATGAATCCGATCTAATCCGATATCGAAGGAAGTATTCCAATCTAAAGCAAAGGATGCTGTTCAGTGACATATTTGCACTTACATTTTTTTAAATATAAATTTTATTTTTAAGTGATTAGTCACAACTATTTCGAAATCATTCGGATTGGAAAGGATAGAAAATAAGTTCGGATTGGTTTCGGATTCATTCGGAATTAAGCTACGGATTAGAAAGGATTCAAAATAGTTCGGATTGATTTCGGATTAATTAGGATTGGGATAACGGATTGAAAAGTGTGTACGAATTGAATATCGGATTAATTCGGACTGAAATTTTTGTTGGTTACGAATTGAAAAAGATTGAAAGTATTTCGGAATTTTCTTGGATTCATTCGGATTGGAAATCGGATTGAAAGAATTGAAAGTAGTTCGGATTGATTTCGGATTAATTAGGATTGAGGGCACGGATTGAAAAGGATTGAACGGTAACTTCAATTTGGAACTACGGATCGAAAAGGATTAAAATTCGTTCGGATTGATTCGGATTGGGATAATGGATTAAAAAGTGTGTACGGATTGAATATCGCATTAATTCGGACTGAAATTTTTGTTGGTTACGGATTGAAAAGGATTGAAAGTATTTCGGAATTTTCTCGGATTCATTCGGATTGGAAATCGGATTGAAACTATGTTCGGATTAGAATCGGATTCATTCAGTTTAAAGTCGGATTCATTCGGATTGAACTTTGTAAAGACTGACGGATTGGAAAGGAATAAAAAATCTTTCTTGATGAGGCTCGCATTCATTCGGATTGACCGTTCAGATTGAAATGTGAGATCGGTTTAGTTTCGGATTCAATCGGATTAGACGTACTGATTGAAAAGTGTGTTCGGATTCATTTGCATTGGAAGCACGGATTAAAAAGTGTATTCGGATAGATTTCGGATTCATTCGGATTAGGGGCCACGGATTAAAAATGATTAAAAGGTAAGCTTCGGATTCATTCGGATTGAATTTGGAGTTGAGACACAGATTAAAAAGGATTGAAAACATCCCTCGGATTAGATCGGAATGAAACTGTTTGATTCGGACACAAATTCCAGAATGATTCGGAAATTTTCGGATTGGTTCAGATAGAAAAAAATGTATCCTTTTGAATCAATTTCATTCCAGAATTTGTATCCGAAGCAAACAGTTTCATTCCGATCTAATCCGAAGTCCGATCAAAGATTTCTATCCTAATCAATCCGAGGTCGATCTAAGGATTCTTATCCGATTTAATCCGAAATAAAAAAGAGGATTC